>VDFB02214917.1:0-10387 GCA_007258455.2 Sequoia sempervirens | reverse complement strand
ATAAGTTCATTTACATCATATCTCATTTCACACATCCTAATTTGAGTGTCACATAAGCATTTTAGGACATAAATCTCTCTTTCTAGGTGAAAAATCTTAGGAAGAGAGCAAGCATTTTGGGTTCCTATAATATATATCACATTTTGGTGAACCTAGCTTTTGGAATACTTCTTTCTTCTAATTTTGTGTCTTAGATTTATCCTTGCATTCATTTTTCATTAGGATTTGCATTAGTTTGCATGCTAGAGTTTAAAATTTGTATTCATAAAAAGTGCATTTAGATTGCATTTCTTGCATCTAAATTCATTTAAATTTTTTGCAACTCTGCATTTTTTATTTAGTTCTACATATTGGCTCTTAGAATTCATAAAAATCAAACACAAATTTTTGAAAAATTTGAAAAAGGTCCATACTGGGACTCATTCGCCACCTTGGGCGAATCAATCAATTTTGGCACCTGAAACAACATTTTCAGATCTTAGAAATTGGTTTTTAGGCCTTTGATTGGTGCCTTAAGTTGCATACATTAGTTAATTACATTTTTGTAGCATGAATCTCATCAAAACTAGCATAAATTGGCTCATTTCATGCATAGTTTAAATTACATGTGATTTTTATTCTCATATTGTTATACAACATAATCATTCAATTGTTCTTTGAAAATTGCATTTCATTTCAGCATTTTACTTTGCAAATTGAGTTAGCATAGATTGTTATTTCAAAATGTTAGTTAATAAGCATGATTCTAATTTCTTCATTGCATGTCAATATTATGAGAGTCTCTTAATGCAAAAGAATGAAAGTGTTAATGCTTGTCTTAACCTTACATTCGCTCTTATCTCTCCTATTTGTGCAGATGATGTGTTAGAAGAATATACAAACATAGAAACTCATGATGATCATGATTGTAACTCTCCTAATACCTCTCCTTTTGTTGACAAAGGTATCTTGGTGAAAGAAGATACAATCATTGAGAATCATGCGGCTCTTGTTTGTCCTTCTCCTCATCCCTTTTGGGAAGATATTTTAGCACAAGAAAATGAAATCATAGACATCACCTTACCTAATTTCCCTTGTGCAGATAACTTTGAGGAACATGAGATTGTAAATGATGAGGTTGATAGGTTGGTCTTAAATAATCAAATCTTTCAATTCTATAACAACCCTCTTTATGATACTTTCCCTCCCTCTTCTATTTTGGAAGACATTACAGAACAAAACACTGAAGTCATAAATAATCATGATAATCACCTTTGTCCTTCTCCTAGTATCTCTCCTCATTGTAACAAAGATACTTTGTTAGAAAACATAACCAATGAGTGTCATGAGAATTTTTTTTGTCCTCTTCCACCTACGAAAAACTTTATTGAGCAAAAAAATTCCTTCATTGATTCTCCTCATACTTGTGTTGAAGCTACTTTGCAAATTTCAACCTTAGATGAACCTATTATAAGCTCTCCTAGTATGATATACAATAGGGAACAAGAGATACAATCTTTCCCTAGTTTCCCTACCATCAATAATCAAATATAATCAACCATTAATAACCCCTTAGTTGTGATAAAGTTATTTTGGATGAATGAAACCTTACTTGTCATGAACATATGGTTTGTGGCTCTTCCTCCTAGGGAGGATATTATGACCCAAGACAACAATATCAAAGATAATGAAGAACTTCACTTAAGGGATGTTAACAATATTCAACCTCGCTACACTAAACCTAAACTTATCTAGGTTTATCTACCTTCATACAAACAACAATCTCAAATTAAACCTAAACTTTTTCTATACCCACCTTCGCATCCGCTTCATCCTTCCAATAAACCTAAACTTACCCTTTACCCACCTTCACATCCCCTTCATCCCTCTAATGTATTGTAGCAATCTAGTGATGATATTGTTGCTCATACATATCACACACGAAATAACCCACAACTACCACAAATAATTCCACCATCATTACCTTTTCCTAATCCACCTAGTGCTCCTCGCTACACCCCACAAACAAAGGAGTATGATCTTCTTGAACAATTAAAGAATACTCCTACCAAAATCTCCCTTTGGGATTTACTTCAGACCTCACCACATTATAATAATATTCTTCAAACAACCTTACAACAAATTATAGTTCCTACTGGTACAACTCTAAATGATGTGGTAGCTTTAACCCATCCAATGAATCAAAAAAATATTGACATTACTTTCCATGAACATGAGATCCCTTCATTGGAATTACGAAAACAAAATGATGCCTTTATTATCATTCCTCAATTCCATCACACAGGTATTAAACACACTCTCATAGATAATGGTTCCACCCTTAATGTGTGTAGTGTGAGGGTATGTGCAAGATCATGATGGGCCAAAAAGTGGCAATATGATGGATATGTGTAGGGTATGTGGCTGACGATTTTTTTACCCAAAATTGATGAAATGAAAAGGGTTTTTAAAGGAGAATCTTAGCTTTCCACCAATATAAATTATTCTTTACTTGAATTTAATAAATAATTATTATTCATTTTCTATTTGAATTATGACTAAAGTCTTGATTGATAGGTTGATTGAAAAACATCTATAGCTTTCAAATAATATCACATTTTTTGAAAGTAAAAAATGTGTCACATTCCATGCTTTTCATACTATAGGACTAAAAAGCAAAAATTTAATTTCAGTTTGAATCGTTAAGGTGGTCAGACATACAAGTTTTTATATTTTTAAAAGTTGTAATAAAAAATTCATAATTATTTATTTTACTTGGAAAAAAATTACAAAAAAACATGTATCACATCTAGACATAAGTCATCTACTTATATCTAAAATCTTATAAAAAAATATTATCATTTTATTGTGGTTAGGGTGGTCAGACATTCACCTACTTCTTATTTTTTCCCTAAAATTTGAGTACTACTGCATTGAAATTTCAAATTTTCACCAAATAGATTTTTTCTTTTTGTAAATAAACCTAGTAGTTTAGAAACTACATTCAATTTGCTACAGATTCTATTCTTCCATAGTTTTGAAATAATATAGATAACTTATTCAAATTTTTACATCAAGTTGCCTAACTCTGGTTTTTCTAAATTTTTTGCCACTTAAGGGCCTATTTTTTCCATGATGATCTTGCACATACCCATGACTCTCCTTGATCAATTAGATGTTGACAAATCACAAATCATACCTGATTCCACCGCTATTAAAGGATTTGATAATATAACAAAGCAACCTCTCAGTGTAATCACTTTACCTTTTATAGTTGGGGTGGTTACTTTGCAAACTCCTATCTGTCATGCCTTATGAACTCTCATACAATGTTCTTTAGGCGCACTACGGATTTAGAGATGAATTTTATGCCTTCAACCCTTCTTTGTATAATAAAAATATTTTTTATAAAAAATAAAATTTATCAAGCTGAAGCCAATCCCGATCCCCGAAGTTGCTTGAACCTTGAAATTGCACACAACAATTAGGAATTACCATCTAACTTATTTGGTGATGATTGGGGATCCTTAGGCTTCACACCCTCATTTATGGGTGAACACATACTCACACACAGGAAAGACAAGAAACCACAACAACCAACCATTATGTCAATGTAAAATTTAGATAACCTTTCACAAGCATCCACCTCAATCACTTTAGACAATGTCACAAACTCCTCAATACCCCTTGACAAACACAATAATGAACAACCAACTGATTCCAAAACACTCCAAAAGCTTTATGGAAAAGGGTATGATTTCATGAAACAACTTCAGTATAATGGAAAAGGATGTGGTGCTTGAGAACAAGGTATCTGTAACCCTATAGATCTTAACACACAACAAATGATTAATGGTCTTGGCTATTGTATTCTAATCGAGATTAGCAACCCTTCACTCAATATCAATACTATCACACAAGACTCTTCCAGGCCTCCATCTTATTCACATAAATAAGCTTACTTGTTGCTCCTTGCCATGTAATAGTTGTAGGATAATTCTATTTTCACTATTGCATGTCTTGCATCCATCGCAAGGGGAAGCATACCATCATCCACTTTAGGCTCACCTTTGTCCTACATTAAGTGGGGGGAAATGGTTAGCAAGCCTTATCCTCATATGTCACTTTTCATTGTCTCTTTTGGCTAATCATTAACCTTTCATGAACATATAAAGAGCAAGCTTGAGATGTGGACGACATGTCTTAATATTGACTCGCATGTGAATACTTCTCTCTTTCATGACACGGCTTATTGAAAACATATGACTTGGCATAGGTATTTTTGGATAAGCTCTCATGTTCTTCTCTTCTACTTTAAAGAAATTTCTCACAGCAATGGTGTTACAAACCTCTTTAAAGTTGGGGCGTACATTACCATTATTTCATTTGCATTCATGCTTCTTAGTGTAGCCTTATCATTTACATGATGCATTTGTCACTTTGTGAATGGAATTGGGTGTGATGTTCTGCATAAGTGTGATCTATCTTAGCATATTACTATTCTTTGATTGGTCCTCTCTTGGAGACATTAGACACAATGTTCCCTAAGTGTCTGATCTTGCATGAACTGAACAAGACTCCTTTGAACAAATCTTTTATGTTACATTTTTACATTTTACACTTTCATTTAGCCACCTTGCATAACACAACTTGCATTCCTGTGGATTCATTTTATTTGTTTGGCCACCTTGCATAACACAACTTGCATGCTTGTGGTGCCATCCTATTTTGTTTTTCTCATAAAACTTAAACCAAAATTTGCATTTCTTTTTGCTTTGTGGCACCTTGTTAAAGCTATCAAATGGTTATAGCTTTGGCATGGTTGAGAGGGAAGCCCAACTAGCAGCATGACTTTTCTCCATAGCCACTTTTTTGTTTGTGAGTACATGCCAACTAGCATCTATTACTCTCTTCCTTTTTGTTTTGGCCCTTCTCACCCCATGGATGATCCAAAGTTTTGTGAGCCCAAAGTGAGAACATCTTTTCCATCTCATTTCTCTTTCTTTTTATCTTTCCTTTGCATGATCTTTTATCTTGGGGGCTTGGAATACATGTGTATCTCTCTTGAATGGCTACTTTAGTGTGAGGAAGCAAGTTCCTCTCACTAAAGTGGGGGCTAAATGTGCTATAGAAAATTGGACCTGTTGCTTGACATGGGATTAATTCATGATAAATTGAACTTAATGAGGCCCTAATCTAGTGTTGTGAGTCATTTCATGTGTCCACACTAGGTTTTGAACCCTTTCAAATCAAATAACATGCTTTTAGTAACGTCTTGTAAAGGTGTTGTAAAGGAATTTCAAGCTTTTCTAGACTTAATTAACATACTTCTCCCTAATTCAACATTCTAAAATGTGTTCAATAACATTATAACATTATTAATTCTCCCTAGTTCAACATTATAAAATGTGTAACATTATAACATTATAACTAAATGATAAGCTAGTGTTGTAATGTGTCTTGCACATTCACATTGTTTCTTGTGCATTTCTAGCTAGCTATGTGGACCTAATTTTAGTGTTGTAAAGTGTATTTAATCACACTTTCACATTTATTTATGTGTCCCAATCCATATTTTACATTTACATCGTCACTAATAGGACCATCTTAACCCATATGGTGCATCCCGAGGCATAATTTGATCAAATACCCAACATAGTCATCATATAAGCCTAATTTTCTTACTTATCGGCATTCAAACAAGAAAAAATGACCCTTGTGGGACTCATTCACCATTATTTGTGAATTAGTCCCATCTAGGTGGGACCCATTCACCACCCTTGGTGAATGAGTCTCATTTTGAGTCATTTTCAGGGCTTGAGTGCAAAAAATTGGGTTTTAAGTTCAATTTTTCTACATGTCGACCTGTGATGAGATATAGTTAGGATAATAAGGCGTAATTGAATATAAATAAATTTTTTTAACCTTATTTTACATCTATCCATCTCTCTTATCAATTCAAGTATCCATTCTTCATCTTCTATTACAAGTCAAGCAAGTTGAGGTTTCTCTATTAGAAGTCATCAAGTTAGTTTCCTAAAGTATTCAAGAGTTGAATCTTCATGTAGTGTTGTAGACCAACAAAATAAAATCATCATGATAAGGTAATCACTTCCATTTTTCATGCTTCATTCCTTTGTTTCATCATTTTGGTTTAATTACCTAAACGGGGTTTGACCAAGGCAAACCCCCATGCCTTAACATTTAATATATCTCTTTTGTCTTGTTGTTTATAGATCTTGGAATCTTGGAGGCTGAGGAATCATTGAATATTACATTTCAAATTCATTCAAGTATTCTCTTCATTCATCCAAGTCAAATCATCAACAAAAAGTCACTTGCAAACCTAAATTTGGTAGTTTCATATTCAGACACCTAGAGGTGCAGATTGAGCAATCTGAAAGCCACATATTCCATTTTTGAGTTTTTAGAAAGTCCAAAGTGGACATATTCACCATGTTTGGTGAATGAGTCCCACCCCAAGGTCATGTTTTGGATTTTTACATTTTTGAGTACCCTTTTGGCTAAAACGGGCTCTGGTACAGTCATCAAGAACTGGGATTGGTTCACCTAGAATGACGAATAAGTCCCACTAGGATTAAATTTTAGTATCAGAAGCCTTTTAGATGACTTTTCCAGCCTTCATCAATATCCTAGGTGCATGCTTTCAGTTTGATTCATTTATATTAAGTTTTGCATTCATTTCTAGTTCACTTTTGCATATCACACTGTGTTTTCAAACAAAGCATAAATCTTTGCTTTGTATTCGTTTTTAGTCATTTAGATTAATCTATTGCATTTAGATATGTTCATTCACATCATATATCAATGCATACATCCTAATTTGAGTGTCACATAAGCATTTTAGGACCTAAATCTCTCTCTTTCTAGGTGAAAAATCTTAGGAAAAGACCAAGCATTTTGGGATCCTAAAATCTATGTCACAATATATATAACCATTAATTTTGTGTCTATTTAAAAATATCATGCTTTTAATTTAATAATTTTTAAGAAAAAACATTAAATTTGTTACTTAAATTGCCTAAAATAATGTCAACTATACACAAAATACAACGTTAATTAGAATATCAAACTTTCAAATAGCTAACTAGTAGTCACATGCATAGGCATGCAATGATCAGATGATAGGGATCCTATGCATAAGGTTATTTAGTGGGGATGGAGGAAGAAACTTGTTTTTCTAATGCAATGTAAAGTATAAATATTGAGAATTATTTCCAATTGTTTGGATAAGTCAAAAAAGGGAAACCATGTTAATAATTGAATATGGAATAACGTGAGCTTAGTTTATAGTAGGAGGTGAATGTGGATAAGATTTTTCAAGTACATTGTAGTGAACAAAGATGTTTTAAAATCAATTTATATATTTATATGAATAATTAGATGGATAAATCAATTAAAGAAAAGCTATGTCTGCAATATAAATTTGACTTACATTATTTGAAAATGTTGTAAAGCACTTAACTTTGGTGTAGAAATTATTTTATACCTCTACATTTAATTGGAGCATTATATAATATTTTAAACCCCATGTTATATCGTCTTCATTATTTGCAATGTTAATTTTAGGTATGAAATAATTTTATATGTATTTTAGTCTTATATTTGTTACGCTTAGATGGACATCTATATTTTATGTTTTTGTCTAGGTTAATCAATCAATTGATTAATTATTATTCAATTATCTTAAGATAAGGCAATGCATTGGAAGACTAACAACCATTTGCATAAAAGAGGAAATTGATCTTTGATATTTTTGTCTAGGTTAATGAATGAATTGATTGATTATTATTTATCTTTAGATAATGTAATGCATGGGACATTATTGAATAAAAAATAATTATTTAAAAAAAGTCATTGTTTATTTGAATATTAGTTATAATGCTCATCACAAATGATTTTTTCAAAAAAGAAACATGTTATAAGTAATATGTACTCAATAATTTTGGAAATAAAAAAAAATTGTGCTTGTGATTTATGGGTTAGAAGAAGAATGCAATGAAACAACACAAATATTTTGCATTGTTAGAATAATTGATTAGAAGGTACGCCTTGTTTTGAGGCAACATTAGAAACATATTATTGTATAGTATTACATGAGAAACATATTTTTTGCTTCCCTATGACTTGCTCTAACATTGAAAACATGTTATTATAGAGTATGTCTAGTGAAGCTAAATTCACACAACAAATTATGTACACATAAATCTATTTAGCAATAAATATATGGCATTAAAAGTAAAACCACAAAATCCACACTCTTTTTCCTCCCTACCATATTGGCATCATGAAGCCCCATGGACTGTAGCCAAACCCCCGAGCAAAAAAGGGATGAAATGGTCATGAGAGATTTTATAGAGTTTCATCATCCATTACACAATAAAAAAACTTAGGAAAACTCTAGTGTTTTTATATATAATATCTAATATTGTTGTGTTTTCTTTGATGTCGTAACTTTAAGGGAAAGAGGTATGCTGGTTTTCAAATCCTCTTACATGCTTAAACCTAGTTCCTGCAAATGAAATAGAAGGGTATGTTAGTGCACAAGCAAGAAAAATAAAAAAGGAACAATAAAAAATGAGTAAGTATATGGGTAAAATTAATATATACAATGTGAAGCTAAAAGTAATGAACAATTTTTACAATTAGGTAACCAAGTTTGTCTATTTAGAGTGGGGAAGTTTTTATACTTACATAAATTGTTGATCGTGTTTAAGAAGGGAAAACTACATAGCATCGAGTAGCAAGAGCATCAAAGAATTTGAAATAGACAGTGTACAATACACTAGTTTTCTTGAATTCCTATTATATCTATGCAACAATATAAGGGAAATAATATAAATTTACAATAAAAGAGGTTAGCATTATCTGTTGTAAATAGAAAGAGATAAAATGGAACATTTTGAATACATGGCATATTGGTAAAGAATTTTCTATAAGTAATCCATTGGAGAAGTTGAAAAGAGAGTTGTAGAAACAATAACAAATGCAATGGTTAGAGTAGAGTATGTTTTTGGTAGACAAATGCATGTGAGAATTTGTATCTATGTATATAAGCAGCAATAAATATGTGAAGGTGGAAGGCAAAATCACTAAACCCATGCTCGTTGTCCTCCCTACCATATTGGCATCATGAAGCCTCACAAGATCTAGCCAAACCCTCGAGCAAGAAATGCAAGTGAGGTCCATGGAAAATATCATGGACTCTCATCATATGTCACAGAATAACAATGTTGGCAAAACAACTATTTTCAAACAAGATCTCTAACATTGTAGTCTTTTTTTTGGTGTGATAAGTTGACGAAAACATGTTTCCCAATAAATAATTTGCATCATTTGATTTGAAGATGGTTGGAGGAACTTGCATAGATGTAGTATATATAGAAGAGTGTATAATAACTAAAAAGGTGCATCTAACTTCAAAAACATATATACCAGTTTTTTTTTTGCCTGTATTTGCATTGCATGGCTAAAATGTCTATGCAAAAAAGTGTTTGCAAAACATGGGCACATCTAACAACCAATAACCAAAAAGGAAAAAAATGCAGTCATGCACAAAAAGAAAAGTAGGGCAACCATGACATTGTAAAAGGTTTAGTTCAATGGAGAAACATACACCACTGCCATGTGCTTCTGGGGATAAACAATATGATGCAATCAACAAATTTTTTGTCCTCTCAGAAGCACATGACCATGGTGTTCAGTTGTCATCCATAATCACATAAACCCACACTTGTTCATTTTCCTTCCAACCATATTGGCATCATGAAGCCTCATGGGATCTAGCCAAAGCCCCAAGGAAAAAGAGAAGGTAAGGTCCATGCAAAATCTCATGGACTCTTATCATATACCACAGAATAGCAAACTTGGGAAAGAGAAAGTTTTTTCAAACAAATTGTGTAATATTCTAGTGTTATTTTTTTGTGTGACAAGTTGAAGGAAAAGAGAACTTAAGTGTTAAAAATTAAATATGTTTGAAAAACCACATTAAATACAACTTTAAAATATGGAAAATAGAAGAGGTAGTCTACGATAATAAAGAGTTTTCTATGGGGAACTGGAAAAATAATATCATGAGCAACAGTTTGTTATGGGGAACTTCAAATAGTTGAAAAAAAAAGCGAAATTGGAGAAGAGCTATTACAAAAACACTTAACAATCACACAAATATGACAGATGTTTGGAAACCCACATTAAGTATATGTATACATTTATAGGAGAAATTGTAGTTAAATCTTCTTTCTTTCATCAAAAAATATGGGTAGGGCTAGTAATTTTATCGCCTTTGTTTTATTATTTTAGTTATCTTTGTGCATCTTTGGCATTATACCCATTAACATAGGAGCAATTGCATATTAACATAGGAGTAATTGCATATATATATATA
>VDFB02214916.1:0-12051 GCA_007258455.2 Sequoia sempervirens | reverse complement strand
GTTAGGTTTCATTTTCTGATGACTATGTTGAAGAAATTGGGCTTTAATGATGACTGGTTGGAATGGGTGTATAGTTGTATCTCAACCCTCAGATACTTAGTTCTAATCAATGGGTATCCCTCTGGTTTTTTTCCCAGGAGCAAAGGGCCTTCATTAGGGAGACCCAATCTTTCCTTTTTTATATATCCTTTTGGTGGAAGCTTTAAGCAGCCTCATTTCAAAGGCTTGCTCCTAGGATTGTTGGAGGGGCATCAAGGTGTCAAATGTGTTGCTGGTAATCTTGCATCAATTGTTTGCAAATGATACTATCTTGTATGGGGTGTCTTCAATGGAGGAAGCTCAAGAAATAAAAGGGGTGCTCGAGATCTTCTACTGGCAGGTTGGTCAGAAATTAAATAAGGACAAATCTAACATCTTTTTATTTTAACACTCCAAAAAGTTTGGAGTTTCACATCTCAGAATACTTGGGATTGAAAGTCCAAAAATTTCCAACCAAATATCTAGGGATACCATTACTAGTTGGGCAACTGAAGTACAATCACTAGGAAGAAATGGTTAATAAGTGAAGCACAAAGGCTAAGAGTTGGAAGGGGCACTGGTTAACCATGTCTAGGCATTTATTAATGGTTAAAGCAGTTTTGGCTACCATCCCAGTCTACATGCTTTCATGCTTTGAATTATTGATGAAAGCCTCAAGGCACATGGTTGGGGTGCAAAAAAAGCTACTTTGGGATGGTCCACAAGAGAAAATGTTTATTCCTCTTCTCATGTGGGAAATAGTGATGAAAGTAAAGTCTAACAGAGGGGCATGTGTCAAAGATATAAAGATACAAAATAGAGCCTTCAGATAAAAACTTGTGTGGAGAATCTACAAATGCCCAAATTCCTTATCGAGAAATTTTTTAAGAGAAAAATACCTAGATTCTATGGAGCATGAATGTGTTTTAACTATTGCAAACCCTCACAAAGTATATTCTATATGGAACTTCATCTTGAATTCAAGAGCAATAGTTTGTGAGCACATTTCCTAGAGAATAGGCGACAATAGGAAAGCTACATTTTGGGAGGAATCCTGGAATGCTTATCGAGCTTTAAAATACATCCAAGATTTATAGGATGCAATAGCTCCATCCAAATTGACCTATGGGGAGTTGGTAAGGGGATACATGAACATCTGTTAATCAGGAGAGCATTGGCTCTGGTCGTGGAAATCTTTTGATTTTTTTCCTCCTCATTCTCAGGGGAGATTGATGCATGAGTTATTGCAAAGGAGGGTCTTTATTTCTAGTTCTACCAACACAATAATCTAGTGTGCAACAAGCTCAGGTGATTACATAGTGAGAAATGGCTAAAAATACTTAAGGTAGAATTGGATTAGGTGTTGTGGCCAACAAATTTGCGTTAGGGCTGTAATGTCTTGCCTAAAGCAAGGGCCCTTGCCTGGGTGGCTCTGCATGAGTGTATCCTCACGGGTGACCGACTAATGAAAATTGGCATTCAAGGCCCTCATTAGTGCATTTTCTAAAAAAAAATGCTCAAAATATTCCCAACATCTTTTTTTATAGTGTGAAGTTGCTCAAGAAATTTAGAGGCACTTATGTGGGTTAGTGGCATTGATGGGCCCGCTCCCAAATGACTTGAAAACTCTCTTTGATTCATGGCTTGTTCTAAGAGAAGGCTCGGTACTAGGTGGAATATGGTGTGAAATTTTGGCGATTATCCTATGGAAGCTCTAGAAGGAGCACAACTTGAGGATCTTCAAGGAGAAATACTCATTGTTGGAGCGTTTAAAGTACAGGATTGAAGTCGGGGTTAGTGAACATCTCAACAAATAGTTAAAGAAGAAAATTTTTAAATGCTTCACTTCCTAGGACAAAAGGATGACTCAAAGGTGGAGTGGGGTAATATTTCGAAGTGGTATGCAATGCAAAAGTAATCAGGCAAGGCATGCCAAATGATCCCTGCCACTACAAGGTAGGTTGAAACTGTGTTTTGATGGAGCCTCACATGGGAACTCGGGCCCCTCTAGTGGTGGCTTCATTATATGCAATGATCAAGGTTGGGTGATGGTAGTAGCATCAATCAAACTTTCCTAGGGAACAAACACCATTGTTGAATGTGTAACCCTTTTAGAAGGTGTCAAATATTGTCTGTCAAAAGACTGGTACAATGTAGATGTGGAGGGAAATTTTCAAATTGTCATCTATGTTGTAGGCCCCAACCATGCTCTGAGCTAGCAACTAAAGATGTGGGTGGAGGAAATACTGGTAATCCTCAATTCCTTGCAGGATCATAGACTAGTACACATTTACAAGGAAGCTAATAATGTCGTAGACTTCCTATCAAAGCATGGGGTCACTCAACTTGAGGAAAGGATTGTCTCGATAGAAACAACCTTATGGTCGGGTTTGGAGGAAATCTTGAGAGCAAAACTTCATAATGTGTTATCCCCTAGTAGGTATGCGTAGTCAAGAAATTATTATTTTTCTTGCTAACTTCGAAAGAAGTGTCTCTATCATAGGCTTTGTGGTATGTTTTGTCCTAAATTTGGTCATCCAAACTTTGCACAATAGTGCACAATAAACATCCAATATATCTTCTTTGATTCCTGGCATGCGAAGGGTCATTCTTTGGCTTTCTTCACAAAAGCATGATCTTTCTCTCTGTAAACTTGTTTCCATGAGTTGTTTATTGTTGTGGGTGGTAAGTAGCTATGTTTGGGTGAATGGAAATTTGTTTCTTGAACTGGTGTAATATCTATTTTCAACTAATGGATGAGTTCCATCCTCTCTGGTGGCAATTTGCTAAAAAAAAAAATCTCTAAGGTCATCTATTTAATTAAATAAATCAATTTTATTTGATTAACTTCAAATGTTCTTCATTTAATTAACTAAATCAATTTTTTTTTAATTAAATTACTAATGCATCAATTTCCTCCCATTTGATTTAAATAAATCCAAAAATCTAAATCAAATTTCACGTCAACTAATCTCTATCCAAAGTTATTTAAATCCTAATTAACTATAAATCTAATCCTCAAATCCTCTAGATTTTGCAACTTGCACAATAAATCTATTTATTTTGATTTATTATTTCTTCTATTTTCATTCAAAATTCCATCTTTATGGAATATGCTTCAAATTTAAAATCTCCCCCAAAAAGGGACTTGTCCTCCAACATGGCATTAACTCCTCTTACATTGTCTCTTGCATGTCTCCAACTTGGCATTTAAGACACTTTCATCTTCCTCAACAAGCTAACTTTCAAAATTTAAAATTTCCACCTAATCTCATTTATGGGAACAATGACCAAAATTTTCTCATTCCTTCCTCCATTGATATGTTGACAAGTGGCATCTTGCCATTGGTTTGTTTTTTTTCCCACATTCTCTCATTCTTTTCATATCTCCATCATTCTTTCCTTATATAGAGCATCTCTCTATTGATTTGGGATCTACAATCTTATGCAAAAGTTCATTATTGTCATTTGAATTCATAGCATTTTCAAGGAATTCTCATCATTTAGCTTATCAAGGATTGCGAAAGGGCTACTTTCCATATCAAAGTAGCACCAATCCACTATGAAATAGGTATGAACATGCTTTGTTACATGCTTGCATTGGTGTCTTTTATCTTTTGTTGTTTGGTTTGCATTATGGGGCATGTTGGATTATTTCATAAAGATGTTATATTTGCTTTCTTTTAAATAACTAACCATACTAATGTGTGATTAAGTTTTAGCATTTGCAAATTTTAGCATCTACATTTGGTGCTAGAAGGAGGGCACACAGTTATCATAGGCTACTAATAAGGAAATTTTCTGGATAGGCTTATCTAGGAGGAATGAATGGTTGTTTAGTTGTATTTGATATTTCACTTGTAGATGGAATAGAGACACCTCTAATTTACTATTAATAGGTGTTGATATTTTATGCTTATTCCATAGCATCCATCCCTTCCAATTCTTTTTCATTCTTTGTGCTTTTTCTGATGGAAATGGGTAGATAGGCAATATCTAAAGGGAAGTGTTCACATTCATTGAATTTTGAAACTATTTGTTGAGCCTAACCAACAATACTTTTTTTTATTTTGAAGTGATGAAATTGGAAGGAATGTTTTGGATTATAAATGCATACACAAATTTCTAAATTTATATGCAAGTGTCATTTTTATTTGTTAACAACCACATCAAATCTTTACATCCATTGCATGGTTTTTTTTGTTTTGTTTTTTTTATTGAAGATTTGACTGCCAGTTCTATAGTTGGATTTGATCTGCTAACTTACAAGAAAGTTACATTGTATGTTCAATGCTTTTCCTGGTCATATTTTAGCACTTTCCAATAGATAATATCACTCAAATGTGAGTTAGATCCGTATGCAAAGATTTCTTATTGAATGTGTTGTTTTAGGGAGCACTAAAAGTTTATGACTATTCAAAGTAAAGGTTTTAGAACATGCTAAAAATTGTTGTCACTTTTTTTTGCTCGATTCTTTGTGCTAAAACAAAGAGTAGTTTTCTTACTTTTGTGACAATCAATTTAACAAATTGATAGGCATAACTTTTACACGGTATTCTAAAATTTTTTCAATAAATTTGTTTAGTACGATCTTGACACTACAAGAGAGGGCATCGACACGATTCTTTTTTTAATATAGTCTTATCATTTTAGGCTATCGCTCGCCAAATTGGAAGAAGTATATGTGTAATGCCCTCACATCACAACCCTAGGGGAAGTTGCAATTCACTAACCAAATGCAACAATTTTTTTTTAAAAAAAGAACAATAACGTACAAGTTCGCTACACATTGCCAACATCCCCTAAGGCTACGAGACAAAGATTACTTAAACCCGAAATTAAACAACCAAGGAAAGAAAACATAACATCATTCAATTAAGGAATTAAAGTACATACATTCCATACATGATATAACATCAAAGACAAATCGATACATCACGATATCCAATAACAATTGTTTACATTATAATTACATCACTCATTCCCCGAATGAGGTAAATCAAATAAACCTGATAATTTATTACAATTTCCACCTCGATACAAATGAGGGGTAAAGAAATACAAGAATAACAGAAATGAAAGAAACTAGAGGAGCAACTAGATCCAACGAGCTCTCCAACATGAAAGTCTCGTCCACACGATCACGAACAAAGCCAACGGTGTAAGGTGCACGTTCCACCCAACCAAGTGAAACCCAAAGGCTCACCCCCCGTGCTAGGAGATAGTAACAAGGATTTCTGGTCAAGACCAACTACCTCTAGACAAAGGCTAAACATAACTGAACCGACTCAAATACCAAACAACATCACTTAACACAGTACGAAAACTCACAAGACAATACATTGCTTCCAGGTTACATAGGACAAGTACACCATTGTACAACACACAATAACTGACTAACTGTTGACGTAGGGAGAGTGTCATACATAAATTGCCATGAGTTACCCTAGCTCAACCTTCCTAGGCTACCGGACCCCCATCATGGGTTACCCTGGCTTGCCTCTACCGGCGCCGGACCCTCACGCAAAACTATGCGTCTCATCTCATCTCAAGTCTTAACAATGCATGTTCCATGAGAGAGGCATTCTTTAACTTTATTAGTGTGAAGTTCCCCATTAATTCTTTTAAATTATCACTTGATTAAACCCTAGGTGAGTTACCCTGACACCACTTTGGGCGTCGGACCCCCACAAAGGGCCACTCTCCTACTGACAACACTGGGATACAAAACCCCCCAATCCAAGGGTAGACAACATGCACAAACTGAAAAAAAACCAAATTCCAACCTTACCACATAAGGTCACATAACCCGTTCATAGTACACGGTAGCCAAAACATATCAGAAATCCCGTTATGATAACTAGGTGATAACACTACTACCCCCACATGCACCACCAAAAACAAAACACAAGTTTGACCAACGCCAATAAAACCCCGACACGAAAAGAACCTTGGAAGACCCACTAACCCAAGGACTTGATAGCACAACATCGAGAATGAAACAGACAATGCAATGAACGACAACTTGACAATTTATTCCTCTACTTTAGGATTTCCTAAATCCAAACCAAATAATGGCATAGTGCATGTATCAAGTAAAATAATTAACATTAAATTTTACATACCCAAAAGCAATTAAAATTTCATTGATGTCATACAAGAATTTAAAACTATTAAGTTATTTTCTTTCCTCAATTTTACTTAATGATTTAAATCCACCATTTAAATAAAATAAAATAAATACATAAATAGTAAACTCATTCCACAACAACTCCTTTTTTACAAAAAACCAATTTCCTCATTAACTCTTCTAAAATATCATTTCAATAATCATGTTTAAATATTAAATATCTACATATGATAATATATACTTAATGTATATGTATAAAACCATATACCTATATATTTAAATATATAAATAATATTTAAACATATATTAAAATAATAATTAATAACCCACATTTTTAAAAAAAAAATTAAAAAAAAATATAATTAAAATATTATATAATATTTTAATTGACAGCCAACTAAAAACAAAATATAAAAATATATATTATATTATATATATATAATATAATAAAAATATATTTATATTATATTATATATATAATATATATAATAATATAATAAAAAGAAAAAAAAATCCCAATCACGGGTTTTTAAAATGAAACCACAGTATGGGAGTATGACCCGGCTGGCTTGACTTGCCCCATGGAGACATGGTACAGGCGGCTCTAACATTATTGGTGGGGGTCTTTGCCACATTGGCGTCCTCCCATGGGGACGGCTGTGGCAGCCGTGGCTGTCAACCTTCCCCACGCAAAACCAAAAAAAAAATGTAACCTAAAAACAGCGACGCCCCTGTTCTGGCCGCTACCCAGAACACAGAAAAAAAAATAGGGGTCTTCTTTCCTTCAACAGGAAAATAAAATTTAAACAAAATTATATATACATATATATATTATGTGTATATATATGTATATTTAAACCAAATATACATATTTATATATATTATATATTAAATTTCAATTTCACAGGCAGATTGAAGAAGTTCATACAACAGAAAAATTGATAATGCAAAGATTTGTTTCCTTTTCTAAATTTTTTTATTGATAAGATGATTTTTGTTTTGTTTCAGGTTTGAATGAAGATTCTTGATGGGTTTTGTTTTTCCTAAAACAAATTTGAATTCCATGAGAAGTTCAAACAATTTTAAAACAAAATTTTCAAAATAAAAATCTGCATAATTAAGGAAAGAACCTTGTGTTTTCTCCACCACTTGCAAGCTTCAACAATGGAGATCTTCCCTTTTCTTTTCCAATTTTGCTCCACCCAAATCCTCAATCTTGTATTTTCAATTTCTTCCAAGAATTTTCATGCAAATTGCTCTCCCCATTTTCCAATTAAAAATTCAAAAATAAAAACACCACTATCTTATCCAATCCCTCCCCAAATTGTCAAAGCCCTAAAATGGACTCACCCAACAACATTTATTGCTAATTTTAGATATTTTCTATTTGTAATTTTCAAACAATTTCAATTTTCAAATGAAATTTGCATAATATCTTTTAAATAAAATTACATTTTCAACCCAAATGACAATTTACATTTTCTTTTAACCAAATTGAATTCAACAATTCATAAAGGAATTCTTTTCAACTTCATTTCTATTTTTCCATTTAAATCAAAATATCACATTAAGCCAACCAACTAATCTGATTTAATTTATCCTTATTAATTTCATTAGTCAATAAAATAAATCTAATTCAAAATTAGATTATTTTATTAATTAAATTAAATTAATTAATGAATCACTAAATTTCCAACATCTCAATAAGACAAAGCAATCATCATTTTAAATTTTCAAACGCCATTTAGTCCCTTTTAACTTGCAATTTTAAATATAAAGCCAATGGGGAAACTAACAACATAAAACACTGAATCCGACTAAGACCGACGACACACTATGGCTAGGGTAATGGGTGACACAAAAATCCTAGTTACTATCTCCCAATCGATACCGTTGGTCGATGGACACGCTCAGACCTGTGAAATCAGGTGGAGTCGATGTCCTATACCTGCATCCTGCACACAATACGAGTGTCGAAACATGCATATAATATATTAAAACACACCGTGAAGAGGAAATCGTGGAATCACAAGGCGCTCGCATGTGAGTGATGTGATCCCATCCCCTTCACCAATATAATATCGCTAACTGACGCATCTAATCATCAATGATATAATCAAAGCATAAAGCATCGGTAATTCACATACATGCTAATTGAATCCATAACATGAAATAATAATAACATCAGAATAAAATATCATCACATCAAAATATAAAGTTTACATGCGGCTTAGCAGGATGGAGTTAAGAATAACTAAAGTTCCATAGTCACAATGCAGCAGTAAAACATATTATAGAAGAACAACATTCCGATCAAAGAGAAAATGGAGAGTGTTACAAACCATTAATACTAAAATATAAAGTGGATTTAATAATTTAAATAATAATATTATCATTATTTAATCACTCAAATATTATGCCATTACTATTCCCAATCCAATAAAGAGTATCAATATTATTTTTATATTTTAAAAGATCCCGAATATGGATGAGCTAATGATTTCAAAGATATATCATTCCTAAAAATCATAATGATTATGCTAATGTTAACATTACATTTTACTTTAATTTAATTTATTTTAATCAATGATCAAATATGCTTAAATGTTATTATGTGATGAAACAACGTTAATATTTTTTAGGAAGATTATTGAATTAACTAACCATTCGAATTGGATCAATTTCCTTAAGGAAAATAATCCTCAACAATAATTCTTTTAGTGTTCCATAAAAATATAAGATCATAATGATATTAATATTATTACAAATAGACATTGTTGACTAGCAGGATATTCACTTGAGGTGCTAATGAGATGACTATTATAGAATGCTAATAATTTAGGTTTAGTGAAGAGAACTATACCAACATCACTTGAATTGTTAGATCTTATTTAAATACAAAAATGTAATTGTGGTAAAATATCAACATTTCATATTCAATCCACTAAAGTGCGGTACCTCTTTTCTTACTCGCGAACACCAACTATATAGGTGTAACGCCCGTCATGCAACCCAGAGAACACAGACAAAGCAAACAATTTTTTTTTTTTTTTAAACATTACAATTGAACATACAAGAAACATTAACCATAAACATATAACACATTACATTAATACACTTAGTTCTCTGGGGCACGCAAGGTTACTTCACAAACAACTAACAACGAAACAAAGATAACAACAACACAATTCACTACTTAAAGCTATATTCAATGATCACACAAGCTACAAGAAAAGATAGAAGTGATTTATTGACTTTGGCAATAGAGTCCACTTAGGTCAACTTAACATACCTCTTACATTCCATTTTATTGACAAGTCCTTGCTCCCAATGCCTATACCTGCAAGATCTACATGACTTGGCACACACATTAGATCAAAGATAGTTAGCGCATGATCACTAAGAGAAGCTATATATATATATCAATGGTAGTTTTTACGTTACCGGAAATAAATGACAAGACTCAAACAAGACTCCGAAGAACAGTCCTAGGGGCCCGACCTAATGCCTCGGGAGCTCATCACTCGATGGCCTTGCCTACGTATATAATTCGCAGAGGCACCATAGTTCGACAACTTGAGCTGCTCCAACTCATTGACTGACCAAGGGTTCACTCATAAGACATTCAAGGAGGAAACTATTCCAACACAAAGTAACACAACACCACAATTACACACTAAACTCAAACCTCTAATCATAAGTATAATGTGACCCATACAAAATTACATACTAGAAGAGTGGGTATGCAACCCTTTCTAGGGTCCATCACCCCAGACGGTTTCTTAGGCGGCTGCCACCCACTTAGGTGAAGCCGAAGACTGCTGAACTAGATAAGCATATTCTTGCAAAAATAAAATAAAAATAGCCTACTCCAATATTGGAATCAATCATGACAACAAACACAAGTGTTCTCAAAATTTGGTGCTTCATCTATTAAATAATTTACAAAAGAATACAACACCACTCATATTTAATATTGAGAAATTAAGAAAATTTCCCCCTTGATTACATTACCATTTTTTTATTTAATTTTCATTACATAAAATCTATATTGTAAACATGCTTAAGCCATTAAAATTACATTTGTATAATAATATTCTCCTAATTAGTTCTTTATCCACTATAAGTATGGCATAAAGATAAACTAAGAGCTACAAAATTTCTACCCTAGCGGGTTTCACAATAATGTCCTTTACCGATTATGAATGACCCTAAAACCACCTAATACTATAATGAATGCAAAACATAACAATTGTATAATAATACTAGACATATAATTAGTTGATCTGGAAGAATCTACTACTTAATCCTTGTTTAAGATAAAATGTAAACCAGACCTTAACCAGCAAGGGATTTCCTTATTAAGGCTCACTTACCTTGTTCTCCTAACTATAAGAGTACATTTCCAAAGATTAATGCTCTTGGGAAAAGTAACTTTATCAATTGTAAGGGGCATAACTATCATCTCATAATAACTAAGTCAACCAACAAATAATGGATATTATATTAGACCATTTATTCATTCATGACTGAGTCATTTATGGTAATCACTACCTTATCCTTATTCACTCATTATGAAATCATTTAAAATAAACACTACATTTTATATATTTATTTCAACAAAAATCATTTTAGAATAATTAAAGAAATCATTAAACAACTCAATGCTTCTATTAACTTTCGAACAAAATCTACTTTTTATTTAAAATCATAATACATATCGCTTGTCTAACCCTTTAACTCACAAGCACAATTCCTACTGATAAATCATAAAAATACTTAACTAACCAATTACTTTTATCTTAACCCTTCCATAAACACTTAGACCTTTTCTCATCTAACTATTAGCAAAACATGATAAAGCAATATAATGAAATGAGGTTCTTTTAATTTAATATCCTCATTCAAATTGTAACGAAATGAACATATACTTACACACAGACGCACATAAATCGGTTTCCAAATCAATAGGAAAATGCACGAAAGTATAGGAAGTACAAGGAAGGCATTGAAATTGTTTGATAGACGGCCTCTCATAGATTTCCTAGCAAAGAATTAGGTGATAAAGGGACGCACACAAATTATATTTGTTGAGAAGGCGAAAGAACTTTTCAAGTAAAAGAGAGTGGCTGAGAAGACAGGTGGTTGAGATTGTAATAAGTAAAGAGTTATGCGCTTCAAAAGAAAAAAAACATTGCGACCAAAGAATTCCCCTACAGGGTCACTGCAAGGGAGACTGTCCTGCGGGATGTAAACCATTTCAATCATTTTAACTAGATACAATGTTCTTAAGAAGAATATTGGTGATGCGAAATGAAGCAATCTAAAGAGTAGGCTTGTACTATAATGTACACACAAATTAAATTATGCAAGAGTTCTCAAAATCTGAAGATAAATGAAACAAGATGGAACACATTCTATTATTGTAAGTTTTCCTCATATTCAAAAGGCATGTGCAGTCAAGTAAGTTCAGTGTAAGGAGGGTATGCTAACTTCACATGGCAGTAACCCCTCTTTGGTAAATCAACGAACTCTTACAATACTAGAATAACATCTAAAAGGAATCATAAGCTAAGATTGTGAAAATCAGATGCTAAATATGTATATAAACCAAAATCATACCCTTGATTATTCGCTTGGTCAAACTCCGTAAGTCAAATTATGCATACGAATTTCCTTTAGATGATACACAATAGCAAAAATAGAATTTTGATAGGAAGGATTTCAATGAAAACAATTGAGATTGATTTGATTCTACGCCGATACTACAAAAATGTCGTCTTCAAATTGCAAATCTTAAAAAATGGTTAAGATATTCTTTTAAAGGGAATATAAATGTGGATGAATAATCTGAGATAGAAGATAGGAAGAAGAACAATGCATGATTCTCGGCTTACACAATT
>VDFB02214913.1:0-29146 GCA_007258455.2 Sequoia sempervirens | reverse complement strand
GACTCAATGATACCCCCCAAGGACTACATCCATCATGAATATACAATAAATGACCCCCCCATAAGAGGGAAGGGATGAGATAAGATATCCTCTACAAGCTGAAGAAGCTCCAAAGCCAATGAAGAATGCCTGGAAACAAAAGATGACCCAATGTCTGCAAGCAACATATCTCCCCTTAGGAAGAAACAAATCCATAAGCTGATGAAGAAGCCACTCCATATCCAACTGAAAAGAGGAAGAATGAACACTCAACATGTATGCCTCTAAAACCTGAGTAGGAGCCTCCAAGCTTGAATGAGCCACAACATAATCATGGTCAAACTCAACCAAGAAACATGACAAATCAAGTGATGGAGGAGACTCGTGAATATCAATCTCCAAAGACAAAGAAGATGGTGTAACAATTGTGCTAAAACTGTCATCAAAGAGGAGAGAAATCCCCTCAAGTGTGTCCTCCAAATCTGTAATATGAGACTCTAGGAACAAGGTAGAAATCCCTGTCAAATAATCATCCCACAAAGCAAGATCTGAAAAACTATGATTATCCTGCTGAACAGAAGCAACAATGGCTGAAGAAGCAGGAGGTGGAGGTGTAGGAAGCTCAGCACTGGTCTCTAAAATACCAAGGTGTAGATGGCCAAACTTTTCCTCACTAATATGGGTCACACTCAATGGAGTGTGTGATGCAGTCAAAGGAACATTATCAGCTTCTGAAGCAAAATGTGAAAAAGAATATACTCGAGATGAATGATCAACCATCCCGATTGCAACAATATCCCTAGTCTCCAAGTCCCTTATATACACCCTATCAGGAGTGAACTCAACTGTTTTACCTTGACCCCCATGAGTAATTTGATAAATAGAAAGAAGATTTGTGGTCAAAGAAGGAACACAAAGAACATCATTGAAAGTGCCTTCCCCAATACCAATAGAACCCTTCCCACTTACCTTCATGAATGTATTGTTACCCATCAGAATGTGAGGTGAATTACAAGGCTCAAAAGAAGAGAACATTTCCTGTGAAGATGCCATATGATGAGATGCCCCTGAATCAAGAAGCCATCCTTGAGAATTAGGACTTGTAGAGGCCAAGAGTGCATGCCCTTTCATATGTAGCCCAGAAGTGGATGTTGTGTTCTCTGACTGTGATGATGATGGAGCTGCTGAATGTGATGGCGAAGAAGAAGTAGAAGACACTGATGAGGGCAGCTGAATGTTATTCTTTTGAAGAAGGTGGGTGAGTTCATCAATCTTCTTATTATAACATCTATGCTCATCATGTCCTAACCTTTTGCAATATGCACATTTGAACTTCTTCTTTTTTGATGATTCCTCTTTTGAAGAGGATGAGGACTCAGGAGTGCCATGTGAAGGAGAAATCAACCCCTTTGTCCCAACAAGATTTGCACTTTTTTTTTGCAAATTTACAACAAGAAATCCCAAACTATCAAATCAGTTACAAACTGAAAATATGAAAATCTGGAAACAAATCTGCAAAAAGTGCATGATTAGATCTGAAGTGCTCTCGAATACCTTCCAAATTCCGCAAATTTGGAGAAAATCGGAGATCGGAGCACAAAGATATGAGCTCGGAAGCAGAAAACAATGATCGGGCTTCAACCTGGAAAAAGAGGCACAAAACTGCAAAATCTCTGCAAAATATCTGCACCACTGAAAAAATCAGATCTCCACCTTTCCGACGATATTTCGTTTGAAAAATTTCGCCTCCGTTAGCCAAAGTTATGATAAAATGAAAAAAAGGCCTATAAAAAGTCACTTGGGGCAATTACAAGGCTAAAATGGTGCAAAGTTTCGGCACTTGGGTGCTTAAAATTCGGACCTCCATATGACCATATCGGGCAACAAATGAAAATATTAAACACCATCAATATAAACCGTCGGCCTTTACATATACATGCACATGGTCGGCATTCAACAAATTTATAACCAAAAGTTATAATAAAACTTTTAAATAAACCGGCGAATGATGGTATTGCAAGTACCTAGAGACAGGGATCACCAGCTATATGCGGATCTGACAGCCGATAGTAGAAATGTGGCCTGCCGGTGGACGAATGACAGCGACCAATAGCCGGATGACTATGATTTGACCGGTACCCGCCTCGGCCAAGCACCCGTCCACTTCAAGGCACAAATTCGTTCGCCGATTGAAGCCGATGTGACCGGTGTACCCCTGAGATGTCAGATCTGACAGATCCAACAGAGATTGTGACTTCGATCTATGAAGTACTCCTTGATGGCAGATAATATGCCGCTGACCACGCACTGACCAATAGGGCCGATGGAAACCTCCTATCCGCCGATCGATGAAGCTATGACCAGCTCCAACATGAAGTACGCTGGTGATGGATTGAAAGGACAGCCAATGGGGAGATCCGCAGTACCCGTGACTTGGCCGATGGCAATGGACTCGTACCCTTTGAAGCCGATAGAAGTACCTGACTGCAGATCTGATGGACGACAACAGGGACAGGTACGATGCCACAAATATTTTGCCCGATAAAAACAATTTTTGCCCCAAAAATTACAGATAACAAATACGCAGAAATATTTTACTGAAAATATTTTTTGCGAAAATTGAAAAAATTGTACCGCAGAGAAGGTTGCTCCAGCAAAAAATTTGCTTCAAAAACAACTTTACCCAATATAGGCGAATTTACAGTCAAAATTCGTCTGCGGAGCTTTCTGAACTCAACCGTGAGGTTATTGAAACCCCAATCTGCACCCAGCAAAATTTTCAAGCCAGAATGAAACCCTCAGATCCGGGAAGGAGTCTGCAACCCTGGAGCTCTGATACCATGTTAGATTTCCAGAAATCTGTTGCTAGACGAAAATATACTTCCACACAAGAGAATGATGGCGAGAATGCTTGCTTCACAATGCAGTATTGATTAACGATTGAATTGATACAAATGTACAAGATGAGGCTTGCTTATAAAAGGCAAGCATGCAACAACTAAATCTTATCTTGAGCAAAAAGATAGCTCGCTAAGATAAGGATAAGATCCTATAACTTAGGAATTAAAGATTTCCTAAGTAAACTTATGACGATGTAATTAAATAGTTAATTACACCAACATTGATTTCATACGTCAACTTTGTCTCGGTACATGTCGCACCTCCTAGCAACATTCGCTTGAAAGTTTCTTAAGTCTTTCCAACAAATCTATTTTGTACCTATCCGGAAACCTTTGTATTCCTTGAGATCACATTTCTTTGAGGCATTCTGTTAGTTAGTCATGTTCCTTGTCTGTGTTTCACATATTGCAGGAGGTAAGGATTTTTATGAATCCTTGCTTAGGTTTGTAGCTTGTCAGTTTATCCACCCTGCCACTCAATATTCATGCCACTGGTTTAGTTTAATTCATATTTTCATTACTTCTGCCGACATTAATGAGTTTGCATTTTATATTATGCACTTAATTTTGGAATAAGTTGAAGCACGCTAGTGGCTGAATAATTATATTATTATTTTTATTTAGGGGACATTTATGTATAAAATTTGGTCAAATTTTGTAGTTCTATTGGTACGTATGCATTTAGATGCAGATAGTTATAAATTGTATGATTTAACATAGAATTCCACATATGGTAAAACTATAAGCCTGATTTAACTTCTTTCACCGCATTCTTCTTAATCAATATGAACAAAATTGTACGTAATTAGATATAATTATATTCATGTATATATATATTTATGTACTTGTGTTTATGTATTTCTGAGAGGCGTATAATTGCTTTGTATGGGATCATTTTTTTATATTTAGTATGTTTTTTTGATGTAATATAAATACTTATACAAGAATAGAAATATATGTATATTATAAATGTACATATATATATAGATGCTTATTTATAAATTAGTCATTAGATTTAGTGTTTCCTTTTAATTGTTAAGAGATTAGTTATTAGATTATTTTCTTAATAAATTAATTATAAATATTGCTATATTCTAGAGAATGGGGACTTCGTCCTTAATTATTGGATTTATAGTGAATTAAGTAAAAGTGTAATCTTATTTTAGGTGATTAATTAATTAAGCTGGTCCATAAACTAGAATGTTTAATAGGGAAAGAGTTATCTACGGGAAATTCATAAAATAAATAAAATAAGAATATATGAAAGTTATTTGTTTTAATAGGTAATAGGTAAGTGAGTTGTGAGAAGGAATAGGGGAAATTGATTAATTAGTTTTAGGGGATTGATTTCAATATTAGAAGCTAATAATATAAATAGGTTGGATATTGGTTGAGGTGATATATAATTAAAGGATCTTGTTTTGAATAAATAAAGTTATTAATTGTTGGTATGAAATCTTGCCATGTAGTTAGTCATCATGTATTAAGGATGGTGAAGTATGGAATCCTCACATTTGTTACTTTAAGAGGAAACATATGTTCTTTTAGAATATTATTAATCATTGTATCTAATTTAAAATGGGAAGGTAGGTTAAAAATTTTAACTTGAGATTTATTTTAATGAAAATATGAAGTATATATTGACTTTTTCTTATATGTTCTCTTATTTGGTGATTTAATTTTATAGTACTAGATTTCATGATATCTTTTAATTCTTTTATATTTATTTTAGTTTAAGAATTAAATAAATATTATCTTAATATCTAACTCCTCACATCTTATAGAAATTTACTAGGAACAATGATTCTCTTATTTGTATATTCTAATTAAGTAATTGTTGAGTATCGTGTCATGGGTGTTTCTACTGAACTTTTATGGAGTTGTGTATCCTTGGCCATGGTTAAGTATTATAGTAAACTCTATTTGACTTCATTATGGTAGTTTTATAAACTTGAATCAACGAAATAAATTATTCCTTGAATTAAGTTTTCATTCTTAATTATTTCATTTGGATTGTTAGCTAGTGGATCACTTTATGACAATTCGAGTGTCTAATCATGGATAGTTATTTAGAACCTTGAGATTGTAATTGTTTTGTTGTTGATTAGGTTGGTTTTTATTTGGGAATATAAATGGATTATTGTTGTCGTTGTCATGTTGCTGAATTTGTGAAGGTGATTTACGTACCACTCTAAGGGGTTCTTGTGAGGAGAAAATTGAGGTCTCTCGTGGAACACCTAGTTGGTGGATTTTGGATGTTGAGTGATTTTTGTTGAATTAAAGGTTGATTTTCTTCTATGATTCCCTTTTGAGGTGACACCATTGTTGATATGTGGATTGTATTTGTGTTAGGGTTGATTGATTTGTGGATGGGTCTTGATGAATCTTCTTTTTTGTGGCTTTTCTGAGTTAATCTCATATTTGAGGGAAATTTTATCCTTGTGTTGGAATTATTGGGGAAAAACTTGTGTTGCTTCATTTTACCCCTGTTTGTGGGTTTTCATTCTTTTTGGCTTCCAGAGGCTTGAGATGATTGTCAGTTGATGTTCTCTCTTTATGTGCCCTTGATGTGGCAAGTGTTTTGGTTTCATGATTTTGAAAGGGTTGTATGAGAACTCTTGAGACTTTGATTATGTGTTTATAGCAGGATGGGTAATGCCTCACATGCTTTTATGTTGTGATTCTTTGTTCAAATTATGATGGTACAACCCTTGGTTGTTTTTGGTTTGATGTTGTCGGGTCTCTAGGGAGAGTGGCTCCTCGTGGGGGTCAGCGCCCCGTTTAAGGGGAAGGGCACAGGATAACCCACAAGTGAGTTAGTAATCAAGTGAAAACCTAATAATTAACGTAGGAGGGTTGGGTAGTAATATCATTATAAGATTTAAAATATGGATGCCTTGTCTTCATTAGTGCTTCCACAGGCTAATGGAAATTTGAGAAGCGTGTGACAAAGTGCGTGAACTCATCTTCATAGAGAGGTTCACGGCTCCGCATGATTCACACCCTATGGGTGCTCGGTTGGGAGGGAAGAACGCAGGACAATACATAGATGGGACCAGCGCCTCCGGTTGGGAAGGAGAGCCGCAGGGACAACCCATGTAGGACTATGCGATGACAATCTCCCCTAGTTGCCCATGTGTTTTTACTTTATTGTGATCCTCTGGAAGTATGTTATGTGAATTGGTTTAGATTGTGGTTGAATGGACTTATATTGATTTATGGAGTATTGCCTTGATACATCTTTGGTGTACTTTGTGGTCTTGTATGATCTCATTGATATTTGACTTATGACCTTGTACTCTTTTGATACTGTGATATGATGTTATTGTATTGTTTAATTGCAATTTGGAATTGTATTATGTTTATTAATTCAGTTTGATTTGGAGGTGTTTCATGATCATCCTTTGATTATTTGTTTACTGGTCATTGCTTGATTTATGTGATGGGATTTATGACTTTAAGTTATTATGTTGTCTCTTGGGTGTTGTTGATTATGTCATTGTAATCCTTGAGTTTTATGATAATTTGTAATATTTATTTGAGTCTTGTGGTTCCATGTTTGGATGTTCTTGGTTGAAGGGACTCTTTCTTGTTAGCTCCTCCCCTTAGCAGGGTGGGTCTTCAGACCCACATGGTCGGGTGGATCGTGCTAAGCACCCCATTGGGTCCCCAGTCGAGGATCAAGAGGTGTGGATTGGTGTTGTTGCAGCGACTTCAGAGTTGTATTTGTCTTGGAGCCAGTTATGATACTTTGTATTCATCTATTTATTTGTAGCATGCTATCTTGTGTATGGTTTCTATTTATGTTTGGAAACACTTTTGTATCATTGTACTTCTTGAACATTGTACTGTAATGTAACATTAAACTCGAGTGTGGATTATTGGCCATGGCGGAGTTATTTATTCATTTATGTTTTAGTTAATCATGTATATGTTGTATTTACATGTACACAGATGGTTTCTTATCAATGAATTTTTCATGTATGTATTTATATTTGTTAATGTTTACTTTGTTATGGATTATATTTTTGGATTTTTTATTCTTTTATTGTAGATTTATTGTGATCTAAGTCTTATGAGGTATTCCTCGTGTACTGAGGGGATGTATGTATTTAGTGAATCTACTTAAATGGAAATTCATGTCATAACTTAATGTATATTACATGTATGTTATGTTTATTTTAAAAAAAAATTGTGGAGTGATTATTTGTATGGTGTCCTTTGGGATTTACCGCGACTGATTTACAAATTTTCTATAGATTCTATTCTTACATATTTTTGGAAATAATATGAATGGCTTATTCAGATTTTTTCACGTCAAGTTGCTAACTCTGATTTTTCTAAATTTTTTGCCCTTAAGGGCCTATTTTTCCATGATGATCGTATACATACCCTCATGTTTCATGTTTTCATTTCATTATCTCATCATTTAAGTCTAATTACCTACCAGGGGTTTGGCTAAGGAAAACCTCTATTCCCTAACAATCAACAAGTTCTTCTCTCTCCTTGTGTGATTGTAGATCTAGGTGTCTTAGAGCTTGAAAGATCATTGAATATTTGGTTGCAATCTTGGAGAAAGTTGTTGGAGTTGTCCCCTCATTTGCAAGGTTTTCATCTTCACTGAAAAGTCTTCTAAAGGTCTGAAACCAGGGTTTCAGATCTAGAAATGAAGTGAAGCAAAAAGAGTAGAGACATGAGAGCAGAATTAGACCCTGAGATTCCTGAAAACCCTAATTGGACTCATATTCCATTTTTGGCATATGAGTCCTAGTTTAGGTCATTTTTTAGATTTTGGCAGTTTCTGATACCCTTTCTCCAGAAACCAGTTCATGCACAAAAACCCAAATCTGGGACTAATTCTCCCAGACTAGCATATGAGTCCCAGTCAACATTAAAGTCAAAATTTCTAGCATTTCATAGCCTCATCCAATCACCTTCATTTTTCCTGGTGCACACATTTCATCTTGTAGCTTTTTGTTATGCTTTTCATGCACTTTTAGGTCATCTAGTTAAATATTGCATCAAATTAGGGTTAAGCATTTTAACTTGCATTGCATTTGTCTTTCCAAACCCTAGCTTGGTGGTGAACCATTCATTAATTTATAAACATACCCTAGGACAACCTTATTGCAAGATCTCTTTCTCTATTTGCATTAAGATCTCTAGGGCCTCCTTGAATGAAACTTGAGGGAAATAGGTTTAGGTCTCTAAAAACATAGTTTGTGTTCCACCTCCCAAAAGGGTGGAACACTATTTCCGTTGTTTCACCTTATTGCACAATCAATGTAGTTGATTTTGTTTGTTGTCCCTAAATATGACTAGCTCTATTCAAGCTATCTAATTTAGAAATCATAAACTATATCCATATAGAATAATAATTAGCCCTTCAATCAATTTGTAATATTTTACACTACTACTAAAGGACTATAATAATCCTCATTATTGTACCATTTATAATTCTCCAAAAAAATTGTTAACCAATTAAATGGAATATAAAACTATCATCTTATATATTATAGAGGAATTTTTCCATCTTTTATTTGCTTCCATAATCTAATCTTTGATAGAGTTCAGATCAAAATATTTTAGGATTATAACCTAACACTAAAGACCTTTACCAAAAATAAATATTCAAACACATTTTGCTACGAAATATTTTCTAAAATATGAATATTATTCAATCCTCATCCACACTAAAATTTTAAAATAGAAATGTCATACAAAATTTTAATTAAAATAATTCAATTTTCCTTGTTTCTTCCATACCACAAAAATGTAAAGAATAATTTTGGAATATTTTCTAAGACCCTATTTGGGATAAAATGTAAAGACATCTAATAAAACTGAATTTCCTCAAAGAATAGTTTTAAATAAAATAGTCCCTCTACCTTGATGAAGCCATTGATTACACTATAAAAATAGTCACATTTGTACTTAAATTCTATAAGCCAATTCATGTCCTCTTACTAGAATTATTAGGCTTCAAAAGAAAAAACTAAATACTTCAACCCATCTTGAAAATCAATTATTTTATAAGAAAATAATTGAGTGAAATATCTAACACCTATCTTCATCTAAACCAAAAAAAAAGGAGATTGATGATTTTTTATATTGGCATGAGACTAGTAGAAATTTGATAAACATCTAATATTTCTCTGATAATTCAATTATCTCACCTTGAGAAATCATAAAATAGTAAAAAATTATATAAAAAATAGTAGATGAGACAAGAAAACATATATTTCTTATAGTTACAATGAGAGACTTGCTTAAAGCTTCAATACAAATAGGAAATACTAGTGGGTAGTGGGAATCCTTTCTTAGTCATTTGTTTGGTCTAAGAAACATGAGGTATATCCATTTATAAGAACAACAAAAGATACACAATACGCATACCTCATAATCCAATCAAAAAATTGTAGGAAGAACCTTAATTGTATCAACAATATCCTTAGATACAACTAGCTTACCATATCATAAACTCTAGATAAGTAGCTTTCTTATTTTTTGGTATAAAGTTCATCTTGCACAACACCAATCACCTCATGGATCTTTCTTCCTTTCAAAAATAAAAATGCTGATTTGAGGTAAATTTTGATATTAGTCTCTTTACCCTCATATCTATAATCTTACCAATAATTTTATAAATACAATTACATGGAGATATATCCCTGTTCTCATTAAAGGAGGCACAATTATTAAACTTTGGGATGAAAGCAATGAAAATGACATTAAAAGTAGGTAACATATTCCTAGAAGATCGAGAAACATTAATAACCCTTAACAAGTTATCTTTAATAACTTCAAAAAAACCAAGAAATTTTTTAATGAGCCAAACATTTGACTAAGAAACTTTGTCCCTCTAAAAGTTAGGAAGAATAATCTAAAGCTCATTCATTGAAACCTCCACCAAAAGGCTCTAATTATCTTCATCATTAACAAGTCTTGAGAAAAATGTGGTCATTTTAACCACCTCATCTATAGAGACGTGTCTATCTTCCTCTTTAAAAAAAATTATTAATGTCATTAAAATTGTAAACTATAGATTTTTCATTTATTAACATCTATCAAATAGTATTTACATTCTCCCAATAATTAACATATACACAAAATAAATTAAATTAAATAGAACAATAATATATTTAAAAATATATTTAAAAAAACTACATAATTTATACTATATATACCAACTCCCATCTCTTTTAACTAAAATTATAATAAATATTTCTGAGAATAATATTTTCTAAATCACTTAAACACTCTAAAAAAATACTTTAACACCATTACCTATTAATATTTAAATACCTACTTGAAAAGAGAAACATGTAACAGGCAGCTTGAGTAGGCTGGAGGGTTGAGGCTTCATTCCATACAACAAGTGAAATGCTCAAATTCTAATTGGATTCATTACACAATCTAAAAATGATGAATATGTTAAAAGAAGAAAAGTTATTGTTTCCATGCTTAAAGTTATAAGAGAAAATTTATTAAAATTTTAATAAAGAGGGTTATATTATTTCAAAGAAATATTACAAATTAATTATAAAGAAAAGTAAATGGTATGAGAGCATGCCACAAAGTTAATATGTCAGGTCATGTTCAGAAAGAAAAAAAAATACAAATTCAAATAAATAGAAATGAGTTAAAATACTACAATCTAGATTGATCAAAATATCAGACAAAAAAATCGTTACTTTCTAAATAAAAACGAGTTAGAATACTACAACTTGGATTGATCAAAATATCAGACGAAAAAATCGTTACTTTCTAACATGAATTCGCCAATCTTCATCATTAATCTTCTCCTTAAACTGATGATTTTGAACGCCTGTTTTCACCCTTCATCTTCTCCTTGAACTACTTATTTTTTAAAAAAAATCATGAAAATCCAAACTTATATATATAAATTTTAATCTCCTCGAAAGAGTGAGTGCGTAGCATATGTTTGACAGGCTGCTATGTTTCTTTTCATGTCTATTTCCATTTAAAGCATGTTGGCCAGTACACTATAAAAAACAAGTCTATTTCTATTTAAAGCAACGCTGTTGTGTTATCAAGTACGCCAAATAAATCAAAAGGAACTCTGTTCATAGAATTGCTTTTACTGGTCTACTTATGATTCATTTGAAGTTTACTTCCGGTGCAATGATGACCATCTTATGATTCCTGAGAAGCAGGAGACATTTCCAGTTGGTGACTGTACAAGAGAGAACCTACCAGCTCTGATCTTCCACTAAGAACAGTAATATATATAAATAAATAAATTGTCTAGTATACAAGATTGTTTTCTAAATGTGGGCTAAATGAAAATTGCATAACCTTAGTAGTTGCATGGTTGCATATGAAAAATACAATCAAATTTAAGGATTATTTCATTTTGATCACATAGAATTAGTTATAGTAAGTCGTGAGAAGAATTCTCATTTCACTTTTAGTATTGTAAGTAAATATGTTTTCTAATATTCTATATATTTTTGCAATAATTAAGTAGTTATATATATATATATATATATATTTCATTCTGAAAAGTTTACATATATTCATATGTACAAATGTTTTTAAGCCTGTAATTTGTACATGTACACAAAAGTTTCAAGCCTAAAAAGATCTACATATTGTATGTTTGAGCGGTGAATTTAATGATCTCTTCAAATCTACAACATCAAATTCATTAGGAAGTAAATAACAATAAAAATGAAGAACAAATGATCTTGAATGCAAAATTGAAAGAAAAACAATGAGAGAGTCCCTTTTTAAGAATTTACAATTGGTTGAAAAATTAGTTTTTAGTCAATAATAACTAATTCTATTTTTTTTTAAACTTAAAGGATTGTTAGAATCAGATTTGTTTAAAGAGTGCATTTTAGAGAAAGGAAGATATTGGAGAAGGAATATAGTTGGATTAAGGGCATAAAGGTCTTCAATCCAACATAGGCTGGTTAATAATCTTCTTTGATTTCTTAATAAACTTTAAATTTTATAGAATCTTAGTATTGAATTATTTGGATTAAATATTTTCTTGTAGATATGTATTGATTGAAATAAAAATTCAAGTGTAGTAGACTAGTTACAAATAATAAAAGTTAAATGAATGACTAACTCTAAACTCGAATATTCATTATTGTTTTTTTTTTCTTAAATTCTATAGAGCCAACTATTAGAGAACCATCATAAATAAATAAATAAAAAATATTTAGTTGCATAGTTGTTGAGTTTCAATTTTGGAGATCAAAAGTAATTTTAACTTATTCATAAAAAAATATAAATCATCATTTAATTTAACACATTTAGTTATCAATTTTCATCTCAACTAGTTTGAAGTATTACCATTTAAATGAACCTAGTGACCATTCTCATCAAAATTTTATCCATTTGTCTATACTTAAACAAGCTGAATTTATCTTTAGGGGTCATTTTTCCTTAATAACTATCATTGAACATAAGTGTTTCTCATCAAAATAAGGTTGGATAAGATTATTATTGTTATTATTATTGAAAGTGCTAAGTCTCTTGAGTCACATCATAAACCAATGAATCATTGATATTGAAAGAATGCTTGATAATTAAATATTGATGGTGAGTTGAGCTTAGAAATCGAGTTATTCCAATTAGCTTAGGTATCATTAGTCAATAAGAAATATTTATTATTAATTTTGTTTGGAAATGAAGAAAATAATTTGATCTAGTAATTGGCCTAGAAATATGTTAATATCCTCCATGAAGTGTCATTTGTAGATTTCTTCAATGTGTTTGTAATATGAGATATCTCAACTAGGGATTCTAGGAATCAAATAAATATTAGTTGGTGTAGTATGTTTGTGATGAAAATTTAGTGAGATAACATCAGTGTATTTAGCCAATTTAGAGAGAGTTCTTAGTTTTATGTTGTCGTGGTTAAGTAATTATGGTGGATTACGTTGTTGATTTATTTTTTTGTGGTGTTGTATTGGTTTAGGAAAGCAAAAAAGTGGGAATGACATATATAACATGTGTTCAATTAAGAAAATTACACCCAAGTCATCTTAACAAGCCCCATTAAAATAAGCGCAATCTCAACTTTTAAAAATATAATCAACAAAATAATATGTTTGAGGTTATTTGTTAACATTTTTATCAAAACTATTAGAAATGGAATTTTTCCAGAAAACACATTAATTTAAGGGTGGGATAAAATTATCTTCAAAATTAAGAGCATGGAAATCTAGGCATATAACCCTTATAGTGATCAATGATAGAGCTCTAATATTTTCAATAATAGGATTGTTGCACCACCTACTCTCAAACCTTCATCTATATAAACTCCTCTCAACCATTCTAAAACTAAATAATTGGAACCAATCCTTTCCATACTTGACTAGTGAAAGAAAGAGCATTATTAAAAGAAGAAAAATAGATTCTTCATTTTCCTTGTAGAGTATACACCATCCATGCCCATATTTATCTCCATTTTTAAGCACATCCCAAGTGATCTCTTTATTTTCAAGAAAGAACCATAAAAAAAATACAATATTTTAAAGGATATTTGAACTTCCATTTTATTTTCACAACCAAATATCATTCTCTAACTCTTAAAAACAACATAAAACTTGATACCCCAACTTGAAGGAATATATACCTCAAGTAGCATTTGTTTCCAAAATGAGATCATATTTGGTTTTAATGTTTCTCACATGTGATTTCTTCAAACTAATATAGCTATCCAAATCATTAGCATATATACCTTCTTGCACAATCATTGTAGTTGGTTTTATTTCTTGTCCCAAAATATGACTAGCTCTATACAAGCTATCTAATTTAGAAATCATAAACTATATCCATGTAGAATAATAACCAACCCTTCAATAAAATTGTACTATTTTACTAATGCAGGAGCATCCAGTGGTGTAAGGGCAATCTTGCATCACCCAAAAATAGTTAAATTTCAATTTTCTCAATTTTTAGATGTTTTTACATTTTTGGATACCCTTTTCGTCATAATGAAATTACCAATTTATGGTTTTTTATTTTTTCTATTATTGGGTTGAAAGATATTGTATTTTAGTTTCCAGATTTGCCCAAAATCTTCCGAGTGGGATTTGAGGCGTACAGCTTCAGAATGGCCCCGAAACTTTTGAAATCAGCATAGCAAGTTTTGAGCGTTATTGACTTCAAGACCTTTCCAACGGTCAAACGGTTCGCGAATGAGTCCCGGATCAAAAGTTATGGCCCCGAAAGTTGGCACACTTTCTAGAAGATACAATTGCAAATGTTCTTTTGAAATTTGAACTTCAAGTTGTAATTTTGGTGCCAAACCGCCTAAACTCAAATTTGAATGTTGTTTTGGCTCCAAACTAAAGAGGAGCTCTATTTATGGGCAAGTTTCTAATTTTTGGTAACTTTTTTGGGAACAAGCTTGCATATTGCGAAAGGGTGATTTTGTAGCTTTCTGTAACTTGCATGTGTTGTATAACTTGGGGATTTGAGATCCTCTACATGTAAGAAGCTCCATTTTCTGAATAATAAAATTATTTTGTCGTTTGTGGGTTGTTTTTCTAAGTCTGGGCTGTGCCCTCATCATTTACACTACTATTGAAGGACCATAATAATCCTCATTATTGTACCATTTATAATTCTCCAAGAATTTTTTAACCAATTAAAGGGGATATAAACTGTCATCTTCTATATTATAGATTATTTTTTCTACTTTTATTTGGTTCTATAATCCAATATGTGATAGAGTATAGCTCAAAATATTTTAAGATTATAACCAAACACAAAAGACCTTTACCAACAATAAATATTCAAATACATTTTGCTACCAAATATTTTCTAAAATATGAATATTATTCAATCCTCATCCACACTAAAATTTAAAAATAGAAATGTCATACAATTTAATTAAAATAATTCAATTTTCCTTGTTTCTTCCATACCACAAAAATATAAAGAATAATTTTAGAATATTTTATAAGACCCTCTTTGGGATGAAATATAAAGACATCTAATAAAAATGAATTTCCCCAAAGAATATTTTTAAATAAAATAATCCTCCACCTTGATGAATCCATTAATTACACTATAAAATTAGTCACGTTTCTACTTTTTCTATGAGCCAATTCAAGTCCTCTTGCCAAAATTATTAGGCTTAAAATTAAAACCTAAATACTTCAACCCATCTTGAAAATCAATTGTTTTATAAGAAAATAATTGAGTGAAATATCTAACACCATCTTTATCTAAACCAAAAAAGGAGATTGATATGTTTTTCTTGCATTGGCTCGATACTAGTAACAATTTAATAACTCTCTAAGGTTTCTTTGATAATTCGATTATCTCACCTTGAGAAATCATAAAATATAAAATATCATATAAAAATAAGTAGATGAGACAAAAAAACATATATTTCTTATAGTTACAATGAGAACTTTGCTCAAAGCTTAAAAAAAAATAGGAAATAATAGTGGGTAGTGTGAATCCTTTCCTAGTCATTTTTTTTGTTTGGTCTAAGAAACACGAGGTAGATCCATTTATAAGAACAACAAAAGATACAAAATACACATACCTCATAATCCAATGGAAACATTATAGGAAGAACCGTAAGTGTATCACCAATATTCTTAGACACAACTAGCTTACCATATCATAAACTCAAAATAAGTAGCTTTCTCATTTTTTGTTATAAAGTCCATCTTGCACAACACCAATCACCTCATGAATCTTTCTTCCTGTCAAAAAACAAATTGCTCACTTGAGGTAAAATTTGATAATAGTCTCTTTAACCTCATATCTATCATCTTACCAATAATTTTATAAATACAATTACATGGAGGTGCATCCCTATTCTCATTAGAGGAAGCATAATTATTAAAATTTGGGATGAAAGCAATGAAAATGGCATTAAAATTAGTTGAAATATTCCTAGAAGATTTAAAAACATTAATAACCCTTAACAAGTCATCTTCAATAACTTCAGAAAAAAAAAAGAAATTTTTTAATGAGCCAACCATTTGACTAAGAAACTTTGTCCCTCTAAAAGTTAGGAAGAATAATCTAAAGTTCGTTCATTGAAACCTCCACCAAAAGGCTCTAATTATCTTCATCATTAACAAGTCCTGAGAAAAGTGTGGTCATTTTAACCACCTCATCTATAGAGAGGTGTCTATCTTCCTCTTTAAAAAAAATAATTAATGTCGTTAAAATTGTAAACTATAGATTTGTCATTTATTAACATCTATCAATTAGTATTTATATTCTCCCAATAATTAACATATACACAAAATAAATAAAACTAAATATAACAATAATATATTTCAAAAAATATTTCAAAAAACAACATACATAATTTATGCTATATATACCAACTCCCATCTCTTTAACTAAAATTATAATAAATCTTTCTAAGAAGAATATTTTCTAAATCACTTAAACACTATAAAAAAATACCTTAACATCATTACATATTAATATTTAAATACCCACTTGAAAAGAGAAACATGTAACAAGGCAGCTTAAGTACCCTGGAGGGTTAAGGCTTCATTGCATACAAGTAGTGAAATGCTCAAATTGTAATCAGATTCAAGAAGCATATACACAAATCTAAAAATGATGAATATGATAAACAAGGAAAGTTATTGCTTCCATGCTTAAAGTTATAAGAGAAATTTATTAAAAAATTTAATAAAGAAGGTTATATTATTTCAAAGAAATATTACAAATTAATTATAAAGAAAAGTAAATGGTATGAGAGCATGCCACAAAGTTAATATGTCAGGTCATGTTCAGAAAGAAAAAAAAATACAAATTCAAATAAATAGAAATGAGTTAAAATACTACAATCTAGATTGATCAAAATATCAGACAAAAAAATCGTTACTTTCTAAATAAAAACGAGTTAGAATACTACAACTTGGATTGATCAAAATATCAGACGAAAAAATCGTTACTTTCTAACATGAATTCGCCCATCTTCATCATTAATCTTCTCCTTAAACTGATGATTTTGAACGCCTGTTTTCACCCTTCATCTTCTCCTTGAACTACTTATTTTTTTAAAAAAAATCATGAAAACCCAAACTTATATATATAATTTTTAATCTCCTCCAAAGAGTGAGTGCGTAGTATATGTATGACAGGCTGCTATGTTTCTTTTCATGTCTATTTCCATTTAAAGCATGTTGGCCAGTACACTATAAAAAACAAGTCTATTTCTATTTAAAGCAACGCTGTTGTGTTATCAAGTACGCCAAATAAATCAAAAGGAAATCTGCTCATAGAATTGCTTTTACTGGTTTACTCATGATTCATTTAAGTTCAATTCTGGTGCAATGATGAACATCTTATGATTCCTGTGAAGCAGGAGACATTTCCAGTTGGTGACTGTACAAGAGAGAACCTACCACCTCTGATCCTCCACTAAGAACAGTAATATATATATATAAAATAGCCCTAGTGCTCATTTGGTCGTTACTTTTTTCCTTTGTGACTTAAAGTTACTAGTTGTGACATGTGTCATGATTTATCTATGTAGCTCTTCATTATATTATTTCAATGTTTAGACTCTTCTTTTCTTTTTCTTTTTCCGTTTGCCTTCACATGAGGAAGAAATATGTAAAGTAGATTTAAAATTGGATCGACACTTATTGTACTTTGTAAAAGGTGGATACCAATTTCAAAAAGAATTTTTTATACAAAATAATGGATACCAACTTTAAAAGAATTTTTCATACGTAATAATGGATAACAATGGATAACAACTTCCAAAGAATCTTTTGTACAACAGAATTTTTCATACAAAATAATTACGTCTTTTTTCAATATACTTTATCTAAATCTTAAAAGTTTTGTGTTCTTTTAATCATTTTTCAGATAATGTTTTAATATAATATTGTAGTGATATGTGATATGTTTTTGCAATCATCCATCTTCACTAACACAATTTAATACATCTTTCTTTATCCATACATATTTGTATGTATTCCCATATATTCACATCATTTATTAGCATTGTCTTCATGCATTTATCCACAAACCCTAGATTCCATGGTCACTATACTAGATCATCTTTACAAAACATGAAATCATATTCATACAACATAGATTTGATTCAAAAATCAAAATTTTAAAATTCAAATTGAAGACTCTTGCTCTTTCCTAATATTTGTTGAGAGTCAACTTGGCACATGTTTTGTGCAACAATTTGTTATATCTTCATATTTAAAGACATTTCCTTCAACATCAATTTATCATCTTATAATAATTTGAATACCATTCAAGATCTTAGAGTATTCAAGGGGTATTTTAGGAACACTTGGAATGAGAGCATTAAATAGAATAGTAATTTAGATTAGAATCATTACTTGCATGTGTTTACCTATTATGTTTCAATCTCTATCATGATGATAAATCCAAGACAATCAAGGGGATAACCCAGGACAACTTTTCCCTTGCAATATGGTGATTTATTAAAGTTATTTTATTACCACTAGTGTTTGATAATCAAATGGGAGCAAATAATTTAATGAATTGTATAGAAGAAATTTATAAAAGATCGTATTAAGGCCACACATCTATTGGAAAATGAGCCACCTAAACAAAACACTAACCAATCACCAAGAGATTAGGTAGCTTAGTGGTAGAGCACCCTTTCTACAAATGGAAATCCCTAGTTTTGACTCGTAGATGGTCCATGGAATATTTAGGATGGTATCAAAGCCCAAGTTAACAATGTCAAACCAATCTAGGATCTTTGAGGACCTATATTGTAGTTCAAAGTGGGGTGATGGAAAATGAGCCATAGTCGAACTAAAATAGATTAGTCACCAAGAGGGCTCATAGCTTAGTGGTAGAGGAACCCAATAGAAAATGAGAGATCATACACTTGAATCATAGCTATTCCAAGAGATTAGATTTACATGATATGGAATTGATCCATAACCATGGAATCAATCCTTAGTGATCTACAAGTCTACGTAGAATTTGATAATAACAAGTATACAAGAGTAAAATCATTTTTTGTTTATTGAATGAACAAGTCCTATGCTACATAAATATGTATTCATAATCACGCTCCAAAATATTACTATTCCTATATATTACTTTATTCAATATAAGTTATTTTTTCTTAATTAAATTGTAAAAGTGCACAAAGGTCAAAAATATGCTTCCTACACTAATCTATACGAGGAGGTATGTGCATATAAATTAATTTTTTCAACTTACAAAGAAAAATAGATAGAAAAACAATATACCATAGCATAGTGATTTATATAGGAAAAATCAATGTATCATTCAATAATCAATAGTTATTACACACTTATAGAATGTAAGCCATTATAATAGTATCACAAACAAAACATTTGGATTAATTGCATAATAGTATCTACAAAACTCATGGTCAAAACATTCATCTCAAGAACCCACTAATAAGGAGAAGTAATACTTTAAACCATCAAATGGTAAATTAGGAAACCAAAAGCTAAAACTACCTAAAATGGGGAACCCAAATCCCTGGTTAAAAACTCAATGCCCAAATCCAAAGATGAGCCCATTGGCTATAAATAACATATTCCTTCAACCTACCATAATATCATCATAATGCATTCACCAACATGGTAAATCTATTTTGGCTCCATTAGCTATATTCAAAGATATTGTATGACATGTCATAACATGCATAGTAAGTTGGTGAAATGAAAGAAAGGGGGGGGGGGTGTAGAATGATCTAAGGGTTTAAACACACTTACATTTTTCCTTCTCCTAATTTCATTAGAAAAAGAGATCTCACAAGGATAGGATTGACTTTCAACCTTGAGGTGAGTCAACCTTATGTGGAAGGTATTTTGTTTTCTTATGATAGAAATGACTAATTGGTGCTTTTGGGAGATAATTTAAAATGCATTAAAACTTGAGGTGAGTCAAACTTATTAGGAAGGTCTTTTGTTTTCTTACGATAGGAATGACTAATTGGCACTTTTAGGAGATAATTTAAAATGTATTAACTAACTAAATTACATGACATAACACTTGAATTGAAGAATATTATGATAAAAAAAATGGAAACACTAATTTTCAGGTAAATCTGAGAAGGGTAGAATGGTGTGTACCTATCCTAAAAAGAAGATTATGAGCTTTGTAGCAAGACTAGTTCACCCTAGGGCATATGGGTCCTAGCACAGGGGTCCAAAATCTAATTTTGTAGTCCTTAAATATCGAATCTAAGCTTTTGATTTCTCCAAGTTTGACTGTCAAAAAGTCGGAAATAAATATTGTAGGTGAGTTTTCATATCTTGACAACAATGATGATAACTTTGACAACTTTGCAAAATTGTTCCTTTGATTAAATTTAAGTCCTTCACTTGTAAATCTATACATACAAAGAGAGAAGAAAAATTGTTTGTTTTTGGGTGAATGGGGGTTTGCCTTTGTCAAACCCCATGTTGGTAATTAAACCTTGATATTAAAATGATGATAAATGGAAGAAATTGATGAATGAACAAAGATATGCTACAATTTACTGAACCCTTAATAGCCTCCCTTACAAGATTGAAGTCTAACACATCACTCTAAGGATTGGATCTTGCTTGAATTGGCTTGAATGATTGCTTGATTTGATGCTTAAATGCTTTATTGAATGCTTGAAACCTACATCATAATGTTAGCTCCAAAACATGTAATGAACACATATACACTTTAACATTATGTGATCTTAATTGCTTCTATAGGTGATTGATAAATCTACTCTCATATGCTCTTGACAATAATATTTTTTCTTTTGAAATTTGAATTATGCATGTCTTTAATGCTTAGTTTTGAATTGATAAAAAAAACTATGTATTTATAGGTGTTTATCTAATTTACCAAAAAATAGATTCCACAAGATGGCATTTAAGACTTGAATTTGAATCATTAAATACTGCCAAAAACATATTAAAAATTGGGTCTTGGAACTTAAAGGGGACCCATTCACCCTTGGGCGAATGGGTCCTAGGACCTAAGTCTAGGATACACAATTTCCAAGGTATTTAAATTAATGTAGGAAATTGTTTAATATAGGTTTCCCTTTTAGAAAATAGGAATAATAAGGCTTTGGAATGCATAATTTAGGTAACTAGAAGCTAGATTAAGTCTAATTAATTAAGGGGATGCAAACATAGTGTGAAATTGTAAAGGTGTACAATTTTCTACACTACATTTAGCCCCCACTTTAGTGAGAGTATGAGCCCACGCTCAAACTCACACTAAAGTAGACAAAAAATTCAAAAGAGGTCTAATTATACAATTGTTAGAAAGATGAGATGACAAGGATCAAGGTGGATGATCAAGCCCCTAGGATCAAATATCCCATGGAAAACCAACAAAGGAACAAAGAGACACATGCATGTAGTAGCAACACAAGATACACAATCATACAATGTCAAAATTAATGCAAATATTAAGAAGGGGTGGATCAAGCTTCAACTATTTGTCCAAAAGGTATTATCAAGCCTAGGTTGTTTGTCCAAGAATACACTCACAAGGGCTAATGTAGTTTGATATACACTCGGCGAGTCCCAAGGTAATATGAGAAACACGCAGTAGTCTAGTTCAGTCTGATATACACTAGGTGTGCACCCATAAAGAGGTGGTAGATGGGAAAGTCATGCTAGGTCTATAGCTCCCATATGTCAACCATACCAAAATTTATAATCCTTGGTAACTTTGATAAGGTTCCACACTGAATGGTCACAAGTTTCACAAGGAACCACTAGAAAGCAAGTTGTGTTATGCTTGGTGGCCAAGATTTGGTTTAGGATAGTCAAAGAGGATTTGCTTAATTCATGAAAGGTGTCACTTTAGGGAACATCACACTCAATATCACCACCAAGAGAGGACTAGCCGAGGGATAAAAGGTTCACACCTTAGGGAATGCAAGCCATAACATTACCACTAAGACGAATGGCATATGCCAAGAAATGTCACACTCTTGAAGGACATCAAACCCAATGTTACCATCAAGTAGACACATCATGTGAAATAAGAAGGCCACACTTTGAATAAAGGTTGAATGTCATTAAGTAAGCAACGAGACAGAGGTATAATGCCCCCCACTTTAAAGAAATTTTTAAACACCATACTATGAGCAATTACATTAAAGTATAAGAAGATAAAGTCCAATGCATGAGAGCTTATTTGGAAATCCCTATGTCAAACATATGTTTCCAAATTGGAGCTGACGATAATGGGGGAATGAGATGATGTATTCACAACCACTTTCAAAGAGTCTCCACTCAAGGATAAACCTAGAGATCTCAATGCAAAGGAGATTGTAATCTTGCAATAGGGCTATCCTAGAGATTGAATGATAGATAACGAGGGGTTCACCACCAAGTGTAAACTTGGAAAAGATAATGAATTGGAAAACATAGTGTGATATGCAAACTAACTCTAAATGACCTAAGAAAGTGAAAAAAATGTAACAGAAAGTTATGAGACTAGAAGTGTGCACCTGGAAGACTGAAGAAGGTAGAATGGAGGTCTAGATCACTAAAAAATTTGTTGTTGATAATGACTGGGAATCATTCTCAAAGTTGGGTGAATCAATCCAGTTTCTGAGAAAATGTGCAGGAATAGGTTTCACTAAAAAGGGTATCCAAATATACAAAATCCTTTGTCAGGCCTGTACAGTGGGGCTCATTCACCAATAGTGGCGAATCAGTCCACTTCTACTTTTCTGGAAGTTATGAACTAGATTTTGTGCCTCTCGGTTTGCTTCACTCTTTTTGACTAGTTTTCGAATTCAAAACTACAAAATTCCACTTGTAGGTCTTCCAAGCTTCACCAAGGTTTTGTGGACAACTTGAAATTTTTCTCAAACTTTCCTCTTGAAAAATCAGAACTCCAGCCCTACAAATCACACAAGAAGAGGGAAAAAATGTTTTTGTAAATAGTGAATAGGGTTTACCTTGGTCAAACAACACCCTGCTATAATTAAACCTTTGAAATGAAAGAAAATATAAAGGAGTAAATGATAAATTGAACAAAGCGATAATGTTGCAAACTCACCAAACCCTACCAATAAGTGGCTGCAAACATGTAAGCAGATGGTCATAATGGATATGGTTCTTGACTTGCTTGAATCACAACCCCGCACTACAATTTTAGCCTAAAAATACGATGAAAGAAATATTTGACATGATGAATGAAATTTCAAAGATACTCTAGAATGTTTGATAATCTTCCCTTGAAATTCCTTTGAATGGTCTTGTGAATGCTCAAATTCTCTTGTGAACTCTCTAAGTGATCTCTTGAATGCTAGGTGTGAATATGAGTGAAAGAACCTTGTATTTTATACTTAATTATGCAAGAATTTCCAAAAATACAACACTACAAGCCGACATCAGATCTAGGAGAATACAATCCTACTAGAAATTTGATATAAATTTGAATTTTGGTCACACGGGACTCATTTTCCCAAGGTGGCAAATGAGTCCCATTACACATAATGTATGGGACCAAAAATGAAAAGTGTCTAGAAATGTGTGAAACATGCATCAGGGCCAAAAATACCTAGGTGGGACTCATTCACCCAAGGTGATGAATGATTCTCAAACACTAAATCTAGGCCACAAAAGCCAAGAACACCTAAATTATGATTGGTTACTGATTGGTGTTTGGGATTATCCTAAAAAAGATGCAATAAATGAGGCTTGTGGATGCAAAATAGGGCCAATTAAAGCATAAGAAATTCCAATTATTAAATGACAAGCCTAGAGGAATGTGAAAGGTGCTACAACACTTTACAACACTCCAAATAAGGTAAGATTAATGTTGATTATGATTAAAATTATGTTTACGGTGCTTATTAAATTGATAAAACCCTAGAAAAGTATGAAAGTGTGTTACAAAACTTCACAGCTTTGCAAGGAACCATTAAATTACATTACTTCAAAAGGGCCCAAGACCTAATATGAATGTGTTATCCACATTACAACACTAAATCAAGACAACATTAAGCCAAAATCACAAGGAGGGCCCAAACAAGTTAGAAAAAGTAGAAGGGATACTTTTTATTGACTCCATTTAGCCCCCACTTTAGTGAGAGGATGAACCTACTTCGAATTCACACCAAAGTAGAAAAAAATGCATCAAGAGGGGTTCCAATGTACCAATGCTAGCAAGACAAGATGACAACAATCAAGAGGGGTGATCAAGCCCCTAGGATCAAGATCCCAAAACATACTAACATAAGCATTGCGAAACACACATGAGAATGATAGGAAGAGAAATGAAAAGGCCAAAAATACACTTCCAAAGATGGAAAAGAGAAAAGAGGGAGATAAAAAAGAATCGGATCAAGCTTCGACTATTTGTCCATCATGATGTGGATCAGATCTAGGTTGTTTGTCTAGAAAACACATACTCACTCTGAGGCGGCAGAAATTTTGGATGTACATCAAGTGAGAAGTCCTAAAAGGTGAGAAACATACACTCATGGCTGGTATTCACTCACACACATGCAAGTGGCTATGGGGAAAGTCATGCCTCAGATTGGGCTTCCTGCTCAACCATACAAAAGTTATACCTCCTAATAACTTTAATAAGGTTCCACACAAAAAATATTTTTGAGCTTCATGAGGCAAGAGAAAATTCATATGCTTGGAGCTCATGAACAAACAAGATGGCACTATAGGCATGCAAGTTGTGTTATACAAGGTGGCCATATAAAAAAAAATGAAAAATGCAACATGCAAATAATGTTCAAAGGAGTCTTGCTTAGTTCATGTGAGATCTTTAACTTAGGGAACATTTTGCCTAATGTCTCCAAGAGAGGACCAATCAGAGAATAGAGAATTCAAAACTTAGGGGATGCATTGCATTGCATCAAGCCACTAAGAGGAATGCAATATGCTAAGAGAGATCACACTCTTCAAGGAAATTACACCCAATGTCATCCACAAAGCGACAAACGCATCATATGAAGTAAGAAGGTTGCACTAAGAACCAAGAAAAGGAAAATGCAAAAGAATAATGCCAATGTTTTCCCCCACTTTAAAGAAATTGCTAAACACCATACTATGAGAAATTACTTTAAAGTAGAAAATGAAAAATGTATAAAAGAAAGAGGACATGAGAGCCAACTTGGAAAGCCCTATACCAAGTCATATGTTTCAGAGTAAAGCTGTGTCATGCAAGAGAAAAGAGAAAAGAAAGGGTTTCCCCAAAAATGAAAACACCAAAAGACATAAGGGATCTATGTATTTTGGGGCCGCAGATGTTCTTGGCTGCATTATTTTAGAGAGTTTGGAATTGTCATCATCCCCCAAATACAAATAGAACTAGAAGAATGACATAAAAGAGAGATAAAACAAAGAAAACCTTTTAGTCAATATGGAAGAAACAATTTAATAAACGCCCAAAAACCTTGTGTCATCCCCTAAAAGTAAAACACAAGACAAAACGAAAAAGATAAACAAAAAGGAAAGGAAAGAAAAACTTTTGGGTCAACATGGAAGAGACATAGGGTATCTCAACGCCTTGCACCATCCCCAAAAGGAAAACACAAGACAAATGAAAAAGATAATCGAAAAGATGAAATGAAAGAAAAATCCTTTTGGGTCAACATGGAAGAGACATAGGGTGTCTCAACGCCTTGCATCATCTCCAAAAATAAAAATCAAGACAAATGTAAAAGATAAATGAAAAGGCGAAAGGAAATAAAAATCCTTTTGGGTCAACATGGAAGAGACATAGGGTGTCTCGATGCCTTGCATCATCTCCAAAATGAAAAAAAAATGAAAAATATAAAGATAAAAAGCAAAATCAATGCATGACACAGAGAAGAATGAAGGTACAAATATAGGAATGTCACAAACAAAGAGGGAACATAAAAAAAAAACATCATAGGGGATCACATTACGCACATGTAATCACACAAAAGAAAAAGAAAAAGAAAATACAAAAGACTAGTAAGGAAAATGCGAGTCAACCTATGAGCAAGTCATCTACCTCCCAATCATGTTATGTGTATACCAAAGGTAGGAAACTAGCCAAAGGGACAAGAGAAAGTATTAAACTAGGAGAAGCACCAGGTTCAACACTCTTTATAAGAGTTTTGTCGTTTAAGCTCATGGAAGAGGAAAAAAATGTATTCAGTTCATTATGCACCTCTTCATCAATTTTTGAAACCTCGTCATCATCATCTAAGTTGATCACAATAGGAGGTCGAATGATAATGTCCATAGAATATTTCAACTCTTGTTGTGGAGGTTGCATTGAATTTTCTTATTTTTGTTGGGGAGGAGGGTCATCATGCATTGCTTCAGTCAAGTTCAGGTCTTGATTTTATTTGTTTAACTCTTCATGTAACTTGTGAGAAAAGGAACGACATCAATGCCAACGCTCTCTAGCACCTTTGCTTCTTTTGATTTTGTTGTCAAGTTGTGTTTGTGTAGGAGCAGGTTGATCAATTGTAGGTTTCTTTTCTTCCCTAAGGGGAGGAACTGAAGGAACCATAGAGGTTGTTCAACCATTTTCTCTTTGACTTTGTAAACTTTTTTTATTCTAGGAGGTGTGATAGGGTTGGTTTCATTGTCTCTTTGTCATTTATAGGATGTAGGTGAAGTTTTTGTTTTCATTTGGTCTTGGTTGTTTGGCTCTTTTTTAGGTTCAAGCATGGTTTTGTCAAGGATGGGAGGTTGAGAGGTGAATGGGGACATGTTTTGGAGAGACAATTTTGCTATCTTCTTTGCCTTGAACTTTTGATAGCAAAAGAAAAATAAGTCTTCTCAAGGTTTTATAGGTTCCATTGGCTTGGGCCAAAAGGAATCTAGGGAAAATTTTCCTTTAGATGACAAAGGGTTAAGGCCACTATGGTGAATAGTGAATATTTCATTGTCAAAGGGAAAATTTAAGCATTTATGCACAACCAAAGTGACAAATTTCATGGTGCGAAGTCATGGATGGCCTAGTTTCACATTAAATTGGTCTAACTACAAGATAATGGAGAATATTAAATCTAATATTTTTGGTCCTATTTGCAATGGTAAGGTGGATCGATCCTATTAATAGAGGGCACGAAAAACCATTGTGTGTCTTGATCAATGCTTTCGGGTTTATCATATTCATCTTGATAAAGTTCCATGAAAAATTAAAATTTCCTAGTGATCAAGACATTTTTCCATTGTGGGATCAAGCTAATGGTCCCATTATGGATTAATATAGATACATTAGGCTATGTAAAAGAGAACCATTATTGGGAAAATGTTTTCATATATCCTGAGGAGAAAGCAATGTCAAGAGAACTCTTAGTTTGACCCTTACGAGGGATGAAATATATCATCCCTACCATTTCATCTATAGCATTGACATTGATAGCATTATTTAGAATAGAATAATTGTTTTCATCATCTATATCAACATTCATAACATCATTCTTTGTAGTTTCACTTGCTTTGACAAATGAAATATATTATATTTGGGCATTGGGTTGGTAAAAATTTGCAAGTTTTGGTTAGGAAGGGAAACATAATTATTTCCTTGATCACTAACACCTCCAATGGATACATGTACATAATCAATGAGGTCTTGCACAAGATGTTTAAGACGCTTGAAATATTTTGTGTCATGTCCATTTTGTTAATGATAGTGGTGGCAATAAAATTTTGATTTAAAGCTCGGGAGTAAAAGCTTATTAGGGTTAGGTGTTCTAATAGGAGGTAAGGTAATCATTTGTTGTTCTATAAGTTGGGACATAGTGTTATGAAGGGTATCAAGCAAGGGAGTAAATTGTCTTTTCGGGGACAAGTTACATAACTAAAGGGCATCTGGCCTTCAACAGCAAAGACTTATTAAGTTACTTGAGTTGGTTTTTGAGGGGGGTTGAATTGAAGGAACCCTTTATTTTGTTTTCTAAAAGATTGGGAATTTTTTTGGTTTGCAGGTTTAGATCTCTCAATTCGGCTAGAGGTGGACTTTGTATCTTGACTACTAACCAAATTTTGATAATCACGGAGGGTAATAAACAAGTGCATGAAGGATGGGAATTTCATCATAGTCAACTTGTCTTGGATTTTACTTTGCATATTTTCTATGAACATCTTTTGAAGATGTGGTTCGGGGACCTTGACATCGATTTGGGAATAAAGCAATTGATAGCGTGAGATAAAATCAATTATCTTTTCATCCTCCTTTTGCTTGCACCTCATTAAATCAACCAAGGTCATCTTTGGAGTCATATGCACTTGGAAATGGTTTAAAAATGCATCAAAGATTTCATTGAATGAATGAATTGAGTTGTTTGGTAAAGAAGAGAACCATTCCAAGGTAGTATCTTTCAAGGACCTAGGAAAAAGCTTTGCCAAAAATTTATCATCAAGGAAAAAGTCACTACATAAGGTAGTGTAGGAATTAACATGGTTAGAAGGATCTCCCTTCCCTTCATATTTCTCAAATCTAGGCACCTCTACACCTTATGGAATCAGTGTTCATAATATCTCAAAGGAAAATGGACTACTTTTGACATAATATGTGGGTGTGTCATTTTGATTTTTGGTTGATGGTGGAAATTTTCTTTTGAAGAGATGAAATAGTTTGGAAAATTTGTGTTATGAGAGGGTCATTTCTTGTGTTATGAGATGGAAATTAAAGTGGCAATGGAGTGTATGTGGTTGTAGTACAAGTGAATGTAATGCTTATAAGTGGTAAGGTAGGAGATATAACTTGTGATGCCAGATAGGAACTAGGGATGCTAGCAAGAATAAAGAGGGGAGGAATCACATTACTAACTTGTGGAATTGTTGTTGTGACTTGAGGGTTGGTGTAGGTAGGTATTGAGGCAATTGTTGTGGGAGGAGGAATTTGAGTTCCTCCTTGGCTTGTAACATTGTTTATGGGAAAAGGAGAACTAGTGGTTGAGGGAAGATTTTTTCCAAAGATTTCAACTATATTTTTCATAAGGTCAAGGCCATCGTCCCTTTCAAGCATGTGGTGAATGTTTTCTATGGTAGGAATTGTAGTGGCTGAAATGTTTTCAAGGTTTATTTGGTGTTGTAAGTTTACTAGGTCCTCATGAATGTGAATTATGTTTTCTTATGGGATGCTATCATTCATTGGTTCAACTTGCATGCTATCTAAAGGAAAAGAGTTTCTAAGGGTGTTATCTATGCCTAGTGTACTATTGTCAATACTAGGAGTGGAAGCTCTAGATAACCCAAGATCCACAATGATTGTGCTATCATGCAATGACATGAGTCAAAATTCTTCTCACTATGGTATTAGCAATAAGACACCAAATACTCATGCAAAGGCTACTA
>VDFB02214912.1:0-14988 GCA_007258455.2 Sequoia sempervirens | reverse complement strand
GTCAGCTAAAAATGGCAGTGTCGACAGGACAATAGAGCTATGAGGATGCTACGTTCAAAATTTCAAGTTGATCCAAGCTTCAGAAGTGCAAAAATGAGAAGGTTTACTATAAATAGCAGGGTATGAGAAGCTGGCAAGGACGAGAAAAATGGCTAAGTATAAACTTCATCCTCCACCCCCTGTGAAATGCGCCCTCAAGGAGAAATAAGTTGATGAAAATATTCTAAGTCACTGTCAAATCCTCCTGCCATGGCAAAATGCGCCCAAGCTGGTGAAGTAAAGTGAAAAAAAAATTCTAAGTATGAAATTCATCCTGCAGCAGGGGCAAAATGCGCCCAACTTGAAGAGAGCTCAGGAAGGTTGAAAAAGTTTCCAAGGCAAACGAATATCCACCTCCACTGGCAAAATGCGCCCAAGGAGAGAAAAAGTCAAAGTGGTCAATGAATCTCATCCACCAGCAAGGCCAAAATGCGCCCTCCTCTCAAGACTGAGCATTCAAAAATTAACTAAGGCATGAAGTTTCATCCTCCTCAAGGCAAGAAATGCGCCTAAGATAGAAATGGTCAAAGGAAGTCAATGTTTTCATCCTGCAGGAGGTGCAAAATGCGCCGAAATAGAGGCATGTGAAGACAAAATCTAGGAAGCTGAAGAGTCACTTGTTGAAGGCGTTGAATGTTTTCATCCTCCTCCACATAAGAAATGCGCCCAAAGCATGGCAAGTGAAGACAAAATAAGGAAGGCAAGGTGGCGTTGCATGTGTTTCATCCACCTCCCTATGCTAAATGCGCCCATACTTCAAGTTTCATCCTCCTCAAGGCAAGAAATGCGCCCAACAAGCAAGAGGGTCAAAGCTAGTCGACAATGTTCATCCAGCATCAAGGCTAAAATGCGCCATCCTTCATGCATGCCTAAATGCGCCAAGCATGAGAAAAGTCAAAGCAGTCAAAGGTTTTTGTCCTCTATGTGCAAAATGCGCCCAAAATGGGCCATGTAAAGACAAAAATAAGAAGCTGAAAGTCACTGGCTGAGGCGTGGGAAAATTCATCCTTCTTGCATGGCAAAATGCGCCCAAATGAGGGCATGTCAAGACAAAAATGTGATTAAGGCGTAGCCAAGCTGGTCAACAAACTTCATTCTCCTCTCTCCTTTGAATGCGCCCAAGTAAGGGCATGTAAAGACAAAACAAGGTGGTGTGGTTTTATCCTATTCAAAGTGTGAAATACGCCTAAGAAGGAATGGAAAGTAAAGTGAAGGCATTGAAAGTGTGAAGTCCTCTCAAGTGTGCTACATGCAAGGTGGTGGGAGTCATAAGGTGTGAAGTAAAAAAAAAAAACAAATTTGCTAAGGCGTTATTCTCCAAAGTGGTAGGCGCCAAGGGTGATAAGTGATGAAGTGTTAGAAAAGTTCTTAAGGCATAAGTGTGAAAATTTTCTAAGGCGTGATTTTCCTCTTCAAGTATAAAGGTGGTGAGTGATGGAAAATGAAAATGCTAGGCGCGCCTAAAGTTGAAAAGTGTTGAGAATTTTCCAAGGACGTTGGAATTTCAAATAATATTGCCTTGCAAGTATGGAGAAAAATGCAAAATGGTGAGTGAGGGGTAAAATGTGCCAGGCGCCTCTAGAAAAAAAATTTCAAAGGTGATTGAGTTGGATATAAAAATTTTTAAGGCAAAATTTTCGAAGTGATTCAAATTTTCTAAGGCAAAATATTTTCTCTCTTGGAGAAAAATGCCTAAGTCTGGAAAGGTGGTGAAGTGTTAGAACATTTTTCAAAGGTGATGAGTTGCCATAGGTGAAGTCAGTGACTGCCAGCTTCTCGAGGTTAATAAAATTTTCCAAGTCAGAGCAAAATTCTCAGAGGGGATCAAAGAACGAGAATAAATTTGATGAAAGAATAATTTTCTAAGGTTCAAAATTCAGGAAAATAAAATGAACCCGTTCGTTGGGTACCCATGGATTCGACGCGTTCTGGGGAAAATTTTCTTCTGGGTATCGAAGGTTGTCGATGAGGAGTTGATTTTAAAGCCTTCCATGCTTCGCTGCGGCCTTCAGGATGGATATTTTTGATGGGCGCCAGGTTGATGAATTTCCTAAGGGAGATGTGAAAATTTTTCTAAGGCAAATGTGAAGAAAATGTGTTTTCAAGGTGAAAATCCTTCGTGAAGATAGTTTCCTTGAGCCAGAGGTGAATAAAACCAAGGTTGTCAGAGCTCCAGCAGGTGAAATGAATTTCTTGAAGATGCAGTTGAAGTGATACTGTCAAAGGGATGATACGCCTTTGAAGAAGATGGATCAAAATTTGGCTAAGGCATGAGGAATCATGAAGAAGGCAAAAGTTGGCTAGTGAAAACGATGAGCCCTTGAAGATCAAAGTGCTAGAATCAGGTGAGTAAGTTGAATTTATATTATGAAATGATCTGATCCCCTTCTCCTTGCTTGTTTTGCAAGAGGAACGTCGAGGCCAAACGATGATGACTTAGTGTGATGACTTGAAGTGGAAGCACGAGGAAGATGAGTTTCAATCTCGAAGGAGAAAAAGTTGCAAGAAAATGACTAAGTGTTGGGACTTAGTATAACTCAAAGTGACGAAGATGAAGACCCTCAAGTGGAAGAAATCAAAGGACAACGCCAAGAAAGAAGATCGAGAACAGTGTGAACACGTCTACAAATGGAATCTTCTAGAAGGATGATGGTGGACATTACAGCGCATTTATTACCCCACTCTCCTTTGTGGCAGTTTTTAGGGCAAATATTGTTTAGGGCTGAGGTGGCACGATTCTGGCCACTCTATTGATTGTAACCCTAGCCGTCTTTTGGGACTTGGCTAGCTATATAAAGGGGGAGTCCCCCTCATTTGTAATTCATTAGGATTAGAAAGTAGACAGTAGAGAGGATCAGGGTAGAATTAGAGTAGAGGGACAACTTAGAGTAGCTTAGAAGTAGATTGATAGTGTAGTTTGGAGAAGAAAGAAAGTTTTCCCTTTGAAAACTTTTGAGGAAATTGTTGTGTAACACATTTTATGATAATAGATCTTTTCATTGATGATGGAATTCGTCTTGTCATGAAATGCTAGCAAGGTTTCTTCTTCCTTTCGTATCCAAGTAGCTTAAATTCATGCAAGTAGCTTACTTTGGGGTGTGGTGTTTTACTAAGATAGCTTCGCTTTATTCCATACCACTAGCGGCTTGTTGATGATAAGTTCGCCTTGTGTGGTCAACTGGACATTACCTTGAGTTTAACTTCAGTTGTGATTTATATGCTTATATGCGTCGTTGTGATGGTGTATGCATGTTAAGTCATAATTTGAACATCTTTGCTATTTCCCTTGAAGATTGCACCGATTTTGCTGAGGCTGTCCGACGGAGGCTAGGTGAAATCCGGTTGAAGTCTATTGAAGTGAAGCTCCACATATCCTGCATTTAGAATAGAACATAAACTTCTTAGGCCCTACACCCTTTTCAATTCAGTACTTTCTGGTTAGAATAGGAAACCCGCACTTCATAGATAAACCTTTCGAGCATTTGAATTCCTTTCTATCACAACAATTCTCAGAAGTCCCTTTGACATACCAAAGAAAATCACATCGAAGCCAACCCATTTTATTCGCATTAAAGGAACCTTGGAGTTGAACGATGAACTTTCTTGCAATCTTAGCATGCATTACTTTGATCAAGAGAGAATAGGGAGCTGCTATAACTTTATTCCGCTAAGCAGCGGTCATTTAAAACACATCAACACTAGGCTAAGGTGATAAATAACATTTAAATTATAATGTTATTTTAAGTGAAATGAGTCAACTCTAAAAACTGCATCCCAAGTCCAAAATCACACGCCACTTGAGTCAACTGAAAGTCAACTCACCGAGACTAACCTCACAAGCATCAAAAATAGAATTTACTAAAAATAGTAAATTCCCGAAGCTTAGAAAGCCAAGACGAGCATACCACCACGAAGCTCTCTGAAAACCCAGAAAGAATCCGCCCCTGAATCCACCAACTCTGAGCAAGGACATCCTCAAAAATAGGAAACCCTAATCTTACCTTTCGACTAGCCTTCGGGTTTCTAGAAAAAGGCCAACGGTCATCGGAAATATTAGGGTTTGAGAAGGGACATTACAAAGAAACAAATTACCCGGGAGGGTCCAGACCAAGGAAAGATCCAAATTTTGAAATGAGCCTTCAAGAAATTCGTAGAAGTCACTCAGGCCATTGGAGATTAATGCCTCTCCAAGCATACGTGAGGTTTTCATGCATTTGCCGATCAAAGAAATTTACCAACCTTATAAGAATTACATGAGGTACCCAGCCACATCGAGAGAATCATTGGCTAGAGGCCAATGCCTACTCAGAGATAATCAAAGGTGGAGGGTTATTATGAAATCAAGCATCGACACACACTTCCGTGATGAGCTTGGAGGCGTGCCTCTAGAGGATGATGCAGTTTCTCGTGGAGATACTAACCCATAGAGGCTCTAAGGAGCTTAGGAAATCGAAATTGAAGTAGAAGAGGTCCATGGATAGCTATGATGAGCAGCTTTGTTTTGTTTATTCACAGGCTACCTAATTGGCTTTATATAGAATGGTAGCTGAGCCTCCATGAAGAGGTTGATCCAAAGAAGAGATTGGAGGGAATTTTGAGTAGGATTAGCTACTTCCAACCAAGAAGAGAGCTAGTGTCATGTCCCCAATTGGAGGTATGGTGATTTAATTGGTTGTCCAAATTATTGATAATTCTGCGAATTAATTGATGATTTAATTAAATCAAGAGATGTTATTAAATTAATTATTTATTAAGTTATTCCCATAAAATAAAATATCAAAAGGGATGACTTATTATTTAATTAATTTAATAATAAAAAGTGACTTAAGTGACTTAATAATAAAATAATAAAGTAATAAAGTCACTTAAGGAATATTTCTGGAATCTTCTAGAAGTCTCTTGGTGATGAGGTTGAAAAAGTATAAAAAGAGGCTTGGGCTATGCATTTGGACATCTTGAGTTGAAACACTTTTCTACTACACTGCTGAAGCTGAATGCTTAGCTTATTGTTTTCCAGTCTTCGTTTGTGAAAGACCAAACCTAGCTGGTTAAGTGCCAATTTCGGTTGTGCAACACCAACCCTAGTTGGATAGTGGAGGAAGATACTTCAGTCTTTCTCATTGTGCTAATTGCAATCATTTTTGGAAGAGTTTGGGAAGTTATTTGAAGTCTGCAATTTTGTTTCAGTCTGCAGATCAGCCATGAGAGAAATTACATTTTCATTCGTTGCTCTTCAATAAGGAGATATAATTTTGTGGGCACTTGAGGGATTGCTTCCTTTGGTGTTGGCAATCATTTTCATAACAAATTCGAAGAGCTTAGAGGCTGCATTTATTTATCTAAAGTATTGCCAGGCAAGAACAAGGGCGGCTGGGTGAAAGCATCGATTGGGCCTAAGAGGAGTTCAATTTGCTTGGAATTTGATTGCTACTTCATCTTTCATCCAAGGCACTTCTTGAGGCCAGGTTCTTCACATTTCTATCATCTTCTAGCATTGCATTTAGCATAGTTATATTTGCAGCTGTAGGTGTGCATTATACCAGCATTATCATATTTTGTAATCAATGTAAATGCCAAGAGTCTTGGCCATATTTCATGAGCATTGTATTAGAAACTTCATTGCAATTAAGGAGATATAAATTGCTGGTGTCATTTGAGCAATTCAATATCATTTGTATTTAGTTTGTTAGTTTGCATACCAACTGTTTGTTAAAATACCAGTTGGCTGTAGGTGATCATTTCTCATGTTTAGATCATATATATGCATTGAATATTGTCAAAATAAGTTGCACATTCATGCTAGGGCATTGTTTAGTCAATTTAGAGTCATTTGCAAACATTCTTATTGATGTTAAGTGGAGATAAGAGCCATAAAAACAATCTGAAATTTTATATCAGTCATATGACCCTTGTATGCAAAGTGTTTGATGAAATTCCTTGAGCCTTCAATCAGCATTTTGAGGTCAGATTTGAGTAGGGTCATTACAGCTAGGAAATTTTCAAAGATCTCAACAGATGAGGATGGCTCTCGCACCCTTCACATGGTTGTGCCAAGGGTTGATTGTGATCGAGATGAGGCTGTACTGGAGAATTATATGATCACAACCATGGAGTTAGGTCGCCCCACATGAGCACAAATTATTGAGGAGTGTGATAACTCCTATCAGGCGCTTAAGGAAAGATTGCTCAGGATTGAAGGCAAGTACAAGAAAGTAAAGAAAGAGCACAAGACTTTGATTGGCTACATGCAACATTTGTCTCGTCCTTGTGGGTAGGAGATTCCAGCAATTGAGCCTCCAATCGAGTTATCTAGAGAATCAGTTAGTAGCTTGGAGGACTTGAGAAAGATGGCACAGGAGGCAAATAAATGGGTTACGAGTGTTCGTGTCGAGACATAAAAGTTTATGGAAGATCTTGCTCATGCTTATCAGCAAGCTTCCTGCATTATGGCACAGATGGAGGTAGTTGATCAGGCCTGGGGTGATGCTCATGTTTATCAGAACAAGGTTATTCAGCGTTTGGAGGCCTTGATGCATACTCCCTTGCAGATGTTGATTGATGGAGTGATTCAGGAGGGTGATAGGTACGATTTTGCTGGATGGTACTCTTTAGTTATCACAGGCTGTGGATTCTTCGATGTGGCATAGGCAGATTCAGCCAGAGTCAGGAAGGCTATGACGAACATCATTGATGGAGTCCTAAACACCTTGGAGGCAATCTTTGCTAGTAGGCTGAATTCTGATGAGGTGACTACTAATGGGTTAAGGAGTAGGCTGCCACCTTTCTTTTCGGAGGTGAAGACTTTTGTGCAGGATGACTTTGAAAACATTTCGACTTTCTCCAACCTGATTCAGAATACCAAGGATACCTTGATCGCTTGGAGAAAGTCTTGCACATAGCATGGGCAGTCAGTTACGGTGTTAGAGTTTCGGCTTGATCATATTTCGCCGATCTCAGTTTAGGAGGTTGAGGCTGTGCTTGCCAGGTTCATTAATTTTGCAGCCAAGGAGAAGGAGAATGGAAACGCACTTCTGGATGATGACCTTCTGGAAGACTGATTGTGGGCATTAATTGCCTTTACTATTCTGGGAGTGAGTGGGAATATTGTGATTCATTTATTGTACCATTCCCCATTCTGGTAGTTTTTAGGGTTAGGGCTGAGGTGGCTTAATCTAAGCCATTCATTTGATTGTAATTTGAGCTGTCCATTGGACTGGGCTATCTATAAAAGGGGCATCCCCTCTCATTTGTATTCATTAGAAGTAGAAATTAGATTAGACTAGAGACTAGAGCAGAGAGATTGATAGTTGTGTAGCTTAGCATAGTTTGAAGGAGAAGGAAAGTTCTCCCTTTGAGAATTTTGTAAGGAATTGTTACGAAGACTATCATAATAAAATAGTTTCATTGATGGTGAATTTGTCTTTTGTTATGAGCAGTTAGTGAGGTTTCTTTGCCCTTCAACTTCAAGTAGTTTAAAGTAGCGTAATTTTCATTTCATACAAGTAGATGTTAGCTATGGATTTGTGGTGTTAATCAAGGCAACTTCGTTTTAGTCCATACCACTAGTTGCTTGTTGACGGCAAGTTTGCCTTGTGTGGTCAATTGGAAAATTTTACAAGCTTAACTTCGGTTGTGATTTATGTCTCGGCATGCATTGTCTTGATGGTGTCTTGATGCCGAATTGCGACTTGAAAACCTCTTGCCACTCCCTTGAAGATTGCACCAACTTTGTGTAAGCTGTCCCACGCGAGGCGGAGCAGAGTTTGGTTGAAGTCTGTTGAGATTAATTGCACATCCCGTCTTAGAGTAGAATTTAGAACCTTCTTATCCCTAGACTCATTACAATTAAGTACATTTCTGGTTAGTTTTAGGAAAATTCATACCTCAACGCTAAATCATTCGCACAAAATTCCCTTCCGACCATTAACCCACTGTTAACTGCAAACATCCTGAACAATTGTGTAAGTCCCCTCATAAAAACAACAAATCACAATGAACCTACTGAGGGTATTCCATAGCATTTCAGAACCTTGGAGTTGAACATACGAACTTTCTGGCAATCTTAGCGTATGAAATTCTTTGATCAAGAGAGAATGGAGTAGCCTTCAGATTACTTTGTTCTGCTGATTGGTGCGGTCACAAAAATCACATCAACAGGAGGCAGTCATACTTTATCAGGCCCATTCTTTTCCCTATCGTGGCTTACCTTCTATCGACCATTCCTTACTATTGATTGCTGCACCATCTGAGGAGTTGGGGAGCTGTGGAACCAGCTATTCGCATCTATGCCTTCGTATGTCTTCTTTGGGGGTCGTGATATATAAGGAAGAGGCACTATTTATTCTTGTTGACATTCCAGCAAAGCCTGCATAGGGACAGACATTGTGAGAGCCGCATACACCAAAAGTCAACACTGTTTAAAGGATAGGCAAACAGTTCAATCATTAGTTAGTAATGATATTAAAGAGATAATTAAGTTGTGTGCAAGAGGCATGTGTGAAGAGATACAACTCCTCACATCATGCCCTCTTGAAAACTATTTAAGGAGGATCATGGTTCATCCAAGGAGTATGGATCATTTTGCAAAATTTATATCTCTAAACTCAGATCTAAAGTGCTCTTAAAGAGCGCATGATCAGCCAAGTAATGGACGCATGAGCAATGAATCATTATTTAGATACAGCACCAAAAATCACGAGTATAGAGATCAAATCAGGGATAGTGATTAGATGAAGATCTAATTCTCTTACACATTCAAGACGCATGGTTTTAGAGTAATAAATCAGAAACAATGGTTATCTCTTATTTCCAGTTCTTCATTCTTGAATTAATTATCAATTCAGACTTCATTTCAGAATTCATATCAGAACAGTGGCATCACTATTACTGACATAGTTTCCAGTCCTATTAATATATATAAGGGTCCAATAAGCAGAACTAGTGTAATTAGAAATTGGCAGCATAATACCTTCTATAAATATATGAGTAATAGTGTTAATCCGTTAAGGTTAGGGTAAGTCTTCCATATGTCATTTAACTTATGTAATATTTCAATTTGCATGCATATTACAGTCATAGATGAATGAATGGTATTTGCAGCATGGGCGTAAAGAATGTCTTATTTCAGTATGTTGACAATAGTAAAATATTGTAGAATCTTCATATTGCAACAAACTATTTTCTGTCCGGGGCATTAAGTACAATTCGGTGATTTGTTATTATTTGACAACATGTTTACATTGTCAACCAAACGGATTAAATTGTAAAAACTACCAATCTTGGGCAAGGGTTATTACAATACCATATTGAAAATGGTAGAGAAAATAAAACTGAAAAACTTTATAGATTACACCATTGCACACATAAATATAAATATTCAATTATATTGATTGCATTGGGTTAACATTTACATTTATATTATTTGGCTTATAAAGCCCGTGGTTTCCTGTACAAAAAATTTCTCCACCCAACTAACTACATCAAAACTAACATTTTTTTTATTTCTATATTAACAACTATTTATTATATTTAATTATCTAGCCTATATTTGCTATACTAAGATATAATATTTGAATATTTTTTATGAAGTTTTGTTCTGAGTCTTAAATCCGCTTATTGAGATTGAGTGTCAACACTATGATATAAAGATGTTTCATCATGTTAATATAACCAAAATTTTGTAAGAATGCACTTATGAATTTCATTGCAAAATTATTGATGTTCTTAACTATACAGGGAACAAGCGATCCTTATGCGGTCATGAAAATTGGTGATTGTGTTGTAAAGAGCAAAATTGTATGGGCGTACGTATTTCTCTTTTCATGACCATGTTATATCTTATTTTAAGCAATATTGGAAATTTTTTGTTCTTGTGACACGTTTTTCCATCACTTGTAGGGTTCTTTGGACTAAAAACCATGAAGTAATTGTTTCACACAATTGAAACTTTGTTTATTCATGTGATTGCTATGCACACGTTTTTCCTTCATTTGTTGGGTTCTCTGGACTAAAAATCATTAAGTAATTGTTTCTACAAACTTTTGATGGAAAGGAATTCCTTTGAGATAAATGAAGAGTTATTTGCAACTTGCACAAGTTATGCAAAATCATTTTTAATGCACAAAGATATTATACATTTTTTTGTGCAAAATAGAATATTGCATTGTAAACTATGAGTTTTGGTCATCGCATTCACCTTCACGTGCAATTTCATGTAGTGTTAGATTTAATGCTAGGTGCAATAGGTATTAAAAGTACACGTTTCCAATATATAGAAGGGTGCATCAAAAGTATATCAATATACATGCATAGGCATTATAAATATACATATAGGCATTATAAAGATTATGGATTTGAATATGTATTATAAATGCATATACTACATATTCATACATCTATATACATAAAATAAATACAATTCTATAAATATATGAAAGAGCATGCGAGAAAGCATATAAAATAAAAGGAAAAATAAAAGAATATAAAGAAACGATCACAACATAATATGCTAGCAAAGCATATAAAGCTTTTCCTTTATTCTTTGGTTTTTATATTTACTAATTTTTTCTTTGGTTGCTTTGGCCAATTTAATAAAGCTTTTGTTTAACCTTTTTGAGTTATCCCTGTTCTTTTGTTTTAATTTTTCTTTTTCTTACTTCTTTCTTGGAATTTTCTTGTGTTGATTCTTTTCTTGGTCTTTAGTTTGTAGCCTTTAGTTCTTAATTGCACATTTCAAGGTTTATTTAATAAGCTTTTCTTTTTTAATTTTTTAGCTTCTTTATTACATTTTTCTTTTTTCATCTTATGGTTTGGCTCTCATTTTCCAATTAACTTATGAGTTTTTTTTCTCTTTCTTCTTGGGATGAGTGTACCTTTCCATCCTCTACCTCTCTCCTTTCTTCCTTTTAAGATACCTGGGTCTGCAACTTACCATTATTCATCTCCTTATGCACTCTATCATCCTGATGATGGATCACAGAGTGTGATCTGAAATGTCGATGCAAAAACAATTCAAACACAATCAAAATCCAGAAATAGAAAATTGTAAGCATTATGGATTGTGGAAATCTAATAGCATTAACTAATACTACTAAAGCATAATAATAGAAATTGTACACTGACTACATCAACCCCTTCCCCCCTCCCAAAAAAAAAGAAAGTTGGCTTCCAGATGACAAGTAAACATCAAGTAACTTTAGGGAAGACGTGCCAAAATGATTACGATATTGTGGATAACCAAACTTGGAAGTGTACTATGCAAACTTGGACTTGGAGTGTAGTTGGCAATTCAAATGAGTGTGATAGAGGTTTGGGGGCAATGCCCCTAGCAGGGTCAAGGGGCAACGCCCCTTGCGGGGGTCTTGGGGGTAGAGCCCTCGACGAGGTCAAGGGGTAGCACCCCTCACGGGGTCGAATTTAAGACATTCAAAACCACATAGAACTTCATGACGCACCTCATTTTCAGGACTTTTTAAGAGGCACAAAAAAATACTGACGGAGCCAAAAATTAGAGATTTCAGAGTGTTTAACTCACGTATGATGGCAACTAAGGAAGAAATTTTTCATATGATGAAATAATTTGCAAACCATACATGGAAAAATAAGTTCAATCGAAGCCATACATAGTAGAATAGGAACCATACAATGGACAATGTACCTCATACATTGAAAGTCTGAACTGACTATACATTGTGATTTTGAAGCAACCATATGGTATAATGATTTGATGGTTGTACCGTGTGAAAACCTACTCGCCGTACTGTCAAAGAATTATACTTGTGTGTCGTGCAATTTGAAGGGACCCGTACCGCACCATACTATGATGTCTATTTCTATCATACGTTGATTGCAACATGTTGTATAGTGATTGTTCTTCATTGTTGTACTGTCCAAGCGAATGGTGGTTGTACGGAATTTCTCCGTATGGTAGAAGGAATTAGAGGCTGTACAAGATCTTGTTGTACAGTATGAAAACTTTTGCCTCGTTGTATGCCCAAGGTCCATATCGTGGATTCTTGTATACATCATGCCTTGTGAATCTTTTCCACCCCAAGCCGCCATACGATATATTTTGCACTTTCCTTCTTGTTTCCTATTGTGTTTTCTGGAGTATGTTGTGCATCCCTTTCTCTCCGTATGATTTGTTCTTTTCTTTTTTGTATGTCTCTTCTAGAGATTTTCTATTGTACAATGGGTTTGTCCTCGCCTTCTTTCCAATGCACGACGATTTTGCAACCAATCTGTACTCCCTTTTGTCGTACGATAATCTTCAAAGGCCGTACATTGCTTTGTGATGATAACACGAGTTATTGAGAGGGGGGAGTGAATAAATATAATGACAATTTTTACCAATTTAAAACTTTATCAATCACAATAACATCATTTACTCAACATCAATAATCATGCATATGAGAAGAACACAATAACACATGATATTTACGTGGAAACCCTTGTGGGAGAAAACCACGACAAAATAATGCTTTTATATAAATTCTTCTTACAATTTACTAGGCACCAACCCATAGGAGACACCAATCCCCTCAGTTCATAGGAACCAACCAACTGGAAGCAGGAACCAACCAACTGGAAGCACCAACTCCCACAACTGAATTCATATGCACCAACCTACTAGAGAGACACCAATATCTCCTTTAGGAAACACCAACTTCCAAAAAAAAGTACCACCTTATATGTTTCTCCTTCAATGGATGATGGACATTACAATCTTCTTCATTTATTCACTCCATGATTACCTTTCCATGATTGATATATCTTTCGTTGATTCGTTCTCAATCTTGCTTATGCATATATTTTCCTTCTCAATTCTTCATATATTCCCTTGTACAAATCTGCTTATAACCTATTCATGTATCTACTCCAAAAGGTGATATATTGTGTGCTCCAAATTCTGGTCCAAATCAGGTATATGGTTTGTGACAAGAACTGTAACAAGTCTGCTCTAGATCTGCCTTATAACTTACTCCAATATGCTGATAAGAATCGCCTCAATATGCTGATCGGATTTTCCTTGATATTCTGCTCCAAAAGAGGACTTATGAAGTCTGCACAAAACTAGTATGGAGTCTGCACCAAAATGGCTATAAAATCTGCTCAAATGTCTTCACAAGGTCTGCCCAAAAATGCTTATAAATCTTCAACAATCTGCTCATAAATGATATCGCATTATTTACTTAACTACCCTTTTAGTCAGCATATTAACCTCTTTTAAATCTATTTATGCTTCGAAATATGCTAACCAATTTTTTCGATGAATTAACACACATAACCAGCACTTAATCAACTCGGTTAGCGTTAGCTCCAAATAGAAATCTGAACTTGAAATGAAAACTACTCAACGTCAAGAATGTGCACTCAAGATCCCACTGAGGGCGAGGTGCTAACATATGACGGAGTGTTGAATTTGAAAACTAGAAACTGATAGGCGGATAACCAGCCATGAAAAGCATTTCCTCACTACCACCAAACAGTGGGGGGAAAAGATTACAATTAAAACAATTCATCCGCTGCGGCGGGCATCCACAGAGTGGTGGGAATACTCCACTTATTCAGTGGGTGAGTTTACAACAATTATTAGGCAGCAAGCCAGCCTTTAAATCCACTCTTCCACTTATTAACGTGGGGGGAATACTGTCCACACAACCACTTATAACGTGGGGGGAAATTACAAACAAGATATAAGTTTATTCTAAAACTCAACCACTCAATTGTGGGAGTGTAAAACAGATATAAAATTGCAGCAAGTAAAGGAAGAGCTGTTAGTACTACTAACTAGCTTTACAAAGAATAAGAACAGCTGCAAATAGAATAGATAATCTTCCAAGAACATTAAACAGTTAGAGTATCACTTCCTCTAACATTTACAATGATATAAGATGAAGAATTGAAGCTCAAACCAGCATTATATCAAAAACTAACAAGTCTGATATAAAAATCTGCAATCTGGAAATGTCTATCAGCAAACAGCAAACTCATAAAAATGATCACAACTCCTTCAATATACCTCTGAATTGAATGAAACGAAATGCAAAGTCTCTTTGGAGGATAGGCGCCCAAACTCAAACCACAAAACTGCATCAAAACTCATGATATTATTTTGCACGAATCCCAAAGCACTCTCAAGATGGTACGGCCCTCAAGAGGGGCGATTTCTCTTGCTAAAAATCAAATACTTGGAATTAAATTCTGAAATTCTCCAAATATGATCGCCATTAGCATAGAATTGCAAGGATCAAATACCCATAACCAAAATAAATTCACATCAAAAGCTGTAAATGAAAAACACCTTCAGCTGTGTATACATCAGCAACATTAAAACTGAAATTCTCACCAAAATTCACCAACTTTGAAGCACAATCTGCTAGTCTGATTGAGAAGCAGCAATAAGACCAACTAGGTGTTGTCTTTCAAACACGAAATTGGATTGGAACTAGGAGGTAAGCATCCCTCGAAGTATTAAACAAGTTGTCATTTTGACAGCATAACATTAGCATAAACATTGGATAATCAGCTCTTCAAACAGCAGCAATATATAAGCTTTTGTTGGCAAATGAAGCAACAAGAACTCTTCAAATTCCAAGAAGTTGAATCACTTCAACTTCCAAAAAGGACGCCACCTTTTTGCCTTTTACTTTTGAAATAATAAAATATCATTCAACTTCCCCTTTAGGCATCCATTTCATATTGCAAATAATAAAGCATTTATTAAATAATTAAATGCTCACTGACTTTATGTCCCCTTTCTTTAAAAAACTTGAAGTCATCAAGCCTAGGCATGGGGTACAACTTCAAGACATGAAATTGACTAAGTCCTGAAACTCACCAAGGAGAAAACCAAACCCAAAAAGCAAACCGACTGATGGATAACAAAGATGACTGCCAAAATTAAATTTACTAAAAATAGCCATCGCCAAAATTAGACTTACCAAAATA
>VDFB02214910.1:0-14712 GCA_007258455.2 Sequoia sempervirens | reverse complement strand
TGCTCCTTGAGTGGGTGCTCAAAAATCAGCCTATAAGGCATTGTGAACAATTGATTAAAAGATTAAGCCTGGAAGGAATTTAGGGAGTGGTTTTTATACCCTAGGAGGGTTTTCCACTCGGTAAATTCTTGAGTCTTCTTGTTCTTCTGAGTTCCCTTTGCTTTACTATGCTTGCTTTTTTTCGATTTAAGTTTCAAATAATCGCTTGCTATTACTTTTCTCAATTCTATTTTGAATGATTTCATTCAACCTATGAAATTCTACACCGTAGTATTGAGATAATATCTGAGCTATGGTTTTTGAATTTGTGAAAATTGGTCAAATCTGTTAAGACACTGATTCACCCCCCCCTCTCAGTGTCATTTTAACTCCAACAATTGGTATCAGAGCGTAGGATCCTCTGATAGGTTTAATTACCTTGGATTGATCTTGGTCTTGGAGTTTGTTTTTAATGACACATTCTCAAGACGGTGCCTCTATATCTAGAGCTCTGCTATTTGATGGAACTAATAATGTGTTATGGAGAATCAGAATGGAAGCTTTTCTTGTTTCTTTTGATGTTGATGTTTGGTGCTTTGTTTTAGAAGATTACAATGTACCAACCACTCTTCCCACTGATGCTGCTGAAAAGAAGAAGTATGAAACAAATGCCAGAGCTGAACATGCCCTCTTGTGTGGGTTAACTAAAGATGTGTTCATTAAAGTCATGCATTGCAAATCTGCTCATGGAATCTGGGAAAAACTTGAAACTATATATCAAGGGAATGAGAAAGTCAAACTATCAAAAATCATTACACTCAAACATCAGTTTGAGGATTTGAAAATGAAGGATGATGAAAAAGTGGCTGAATATTTCCTAAGAGTTGATGAAGTTGTCAATTCAATGAAAGGTCTAGGTCAAGAGGTTAATGAATTTTATGTGGTCACAAAGGTTGTTAGAACCTTACCATCCAAATTTGAATCTAAGGTTTCAGCCCTAGAAGAAAAGAAATACTTTGATAAGCTTACCTTAGACAGCCTGCAAGGAATACTTACTGCCTATGAAATGAACTGAAAAACATTTCAATAGGAAAAGAAACCTTTTAACACCTAAAAGCATGAAAGAAAGCGAAGCTTAGTGAATTAGAGTTGTTTGATTCTAAAGAATCCCATTTTGTTAGAAGATTTAAAAAGGGATCAGGAAAATATAAGGGAAAACTTCCTTTTAAATGTTTTAACTGTGGAAAAATAGGTCACTTTGCTGCAAAGTGTCCCTATGATGATCAAATCTATGACAACGAGACAACTGAAAAACAACCTATGAAGAAGGCCTTCAAACCTAAATGAAACTTCAATTTCAAAAAGAAGAAAAGTCTGTTTAGTGGCGAATAACTGGAGCATTGAGTCCGGCGATTCATCACCGAAGAAGATGAAATCTCTTTGTTCATGGCTGAAATTACCGGCCTGTTCCACGCTGTAAACACCACACATTGAAGAAGGTGAAGTAGATCTTGAAAGTGAGCTGAAATGTGCTTTACAAGAGATCAGAAAACTCAAAAAACAAGTTCTTACTCAAGAACATACACCAGATCAAGAAATGCTCTCTCTGAAAACTCAGCTTGAAGAAGCTAAAAGAGTTGAAGACTGCCTTCGAGAGATTGTAAGCTGCAAAGATCAACAAATTCAAAAACTGGAACAAGAAGTAGTCTGTCTTAGGAAGGAAATTGAAAAATATGAAAGCACTCTAAAACTAAATGAGATGCTCAGCAAGCAGAAGATGTACAAAGATAAAACTGGTGTTGGTTATGAAAAGGGTGAATGCTCAATTGACCATGCAAAACAAAACCCATCTTCTGAAGGAAAAGGTTCATGTTCAAATCACTCAGAATTTGGTAAGGATCATGTTCAGTCTTTAAGAGGTAATAGATCTTCATACAGAGTCAATCCTTTCTTCTATGGTTATTGTTTTTTTTGCAACAAATTTGGGCATAAGGTGAGCACTTGCAGGCTTATGAATTCTAGAATACCCAGGTTTGGTCTTAGGCAACACTATGGTTTTGTTAGACAAATCAGATGTTTTAAATGCAATGCTTTGGGACATTCTGTCAAATAGTGCATAACTGATCTGCAATCTAAACAACAGAAAATTAAAAAGGTTTGGAAACCTAAGACTGTCAACAACATTGAGCAAACTATGTTGGTTCAAACAGGTTTTCATTCCAAGAAAAAGGACTTATGGGTCCTGGACAGTGGATGTTCTAACCATATGACTGGCGACAAGGATAAGTTTGTAAATCTTGAAGATTATGTAGGTGGATATGTTAAGTTTGGTGATAACTCTGGTATTCAAATTAAAGGTAGAGGTTCACTTCTTTTGAATGAAGACACTCCTATCTATAATGTGTACTATGTGGAAGGTCTCAAGCACAATCTTCTAAGTGTTAGTCAAATCTGTGATAGTGGTTATCATGTTCTTTTCACTTCGCAGGGGTGTGAGATTAAGAACAAGCTTGGAAAGGCCATTGCAGCTGGAAGGAGGACAAAAGGAAATGTGTACAATCTTCTCAACACATCAAGCAATGACAATAATCAAGGTATGTGTTTAATGGGCCAAATTGAAGAGAGCTGGCTATGGCATAAAATATTAGAACACATAAACTTTGAAAATCTGGTTAGAATCAGTAAGAATCAGAATGTTAGAGGTTTACCAATCCTTAACAAGCCAGAAAATTCTGTGTGCAAAGAATGTCTAAGTGGTAAACAAACAAAAGTCAGTTTCAAAACAAAAGAACATTCTTCTTCAAAACCTTTACAGCTTGTGCATACTGATTTATGTGGACCAACCAGAACAAGGTCTATTAATGGTGAAAAGTACTTTATGCTATTTGTGGATGATTATACTAGAATGGTTTGGGTCACATTTCTTAAGCACAAATCAAAAGAATTTGAAAGGTTTAAAATATTTCATAAATTGGTTGAGAAGGAATCTGATTTGAAACTTAAATGTTTGCGATCTAACAAAGGAGGTGAGTTCACTTCTCAAGAGTTTATTGATTACTGTGAACAGCATGACATTAAAAGACAATATGTTGCAACAAAAACACCTCAACAAAACAGGGTAGTTGAACGTAAGAATAGAACTGTAAAAGAAATGGCTAGAACCATGCTAGATGAAGCTAAGTTGTCTGATATGTATTGGAAAGAAGCTGTTCATACAACTGTATACATTTTGAATAGAGTGCAGCTTAGGGTGAAATCTAAACACACTCCTTATGAACTTTGGTATGGAAAAATCGCTCGGCCAAACACTTCAAAATTTTGAAGTAAGTGTTTTATCAAGAAAGATGATGATAACCTTGGGAGCTTTCTAATCAAAGAGTGATTAGGGTATCTTTTTGGGATACTCAACTCACAACAAAGCTTATAAATGCCTTAACAAAAGGCTTAATAAGATAGTTGAAGTTGTTAATGTAAAATTTGATGAGAGATCACATTTGTATGTTGAATCTTTGCAGGGTAATGAGGAAGAAGAACTTGAACTAGAAATAATTTTAGAAGGAACTGAGTCAACAAGCCCTAGAAATGAAATAGCAAGTCCTTAAAAGGTTGCATCAAAATCTCTAACTAGATATCACCCCAAAGATCAGATTATTGGGGATAAAAATGCAAGAGTTCAAACTAGAAGAAAGGCTACAGAATCTGATGAAAAGGCACAAATAGTTTTCTAACTAGTTACTCAGTTTGAGCCTAAAATTTTTAATGAAGCTCTCAGAGACTCATGTTGGCTTAATGTTATGCAGGAAGAAATTGATCAAATTGAGAAAAATCAAACTTGGGAGTTAGTCCCAAGACCAGATGACAAGAATGTCATTGGAGGCAAATGGATATACAGAAACAAGCTTGATGAAAATGGTAATGTCATTCGCAACAAAGCAAGATTTGTCTACAAAGGCTATGCTCAACAAGAAGGTATTGATTTTGGTGAAACCTTTGGTTGCTAGATTAGAATCTATCAGAATATTCTTGGCTTATTCTTGCTTATAAAGACTTTACTGTTTATCAAATGGATGTCAAAACTGCTTTTTTAAATGGCTATTTAGATGAAGAGGTCTATGTTGAATAGCCTGAAGGATTTATGTGCAAAGATAAGCCTTGATCATGTTTACAGATTGAAAAAGGCCCTCTATGGTTTAAAACAAGCACCTAGAGCTTGGTACTCTAGGCTTGACAGTCATTTGCTTTCAAATGGTTTTGTTAGAGGAGGTGTAGATAGCAATCTTTATGTTCAAATTGAAGGTTTTGATATTCTGGTTGTTGAAATATACGTTGATGACACTATATTTGGCTGCAACAATGTTACATTGAGTAAAAAATTCTCTCAGCTAATGGAATCTGAATTTGAAATGTCATTATTAGGAGAATTAAATTTCTTCTTGGGTCTTCAAATCTCTCAACGTGAAAATGGAATATTTCTTTATCAAACCAAGTATGCTAGAGAGATGCTTAAGAAATTTCAGATGGATGAATGCCATCCAGTTAGCACTCCAATGATTACTGGATGCAAACTTACTAAGGTTGATGATTCCCCTGATACAAATCAAACTGAATATAGATCAATGATTGGAAGTCTGTTATATTTAACTGCCTCTAGACCTGACATTATGCAGGCAGTTTGCACTGTTGCATGATTTCAGGCATCACCTAAAGAATCCCATGTCATTGCTGTTAAAAGGATTTTCAAATATATTCAGGGCACTCTTAATTATGGCCTTTGGTATCCTAGAAGCACCGATTTTTCATTGATTGCATATACTGATGCTGACTAGGCTGGTTGTTTGGATGATAGGAAAAGCATCAGTGGTGCTACATTCTTTCTTGGTGATCGTCTAGTGGCATGGCACAACAAGAAATAAGAATCCGTTTCTCTCTCTACTGCTAAAGCAGAATACATTGCTGCCACTTCATGCTGTACTCAAGTTCTTTGGATGAGTCAAACTCTATCTGATATGGGTATTGGAATTCCTAAACCTGTTTCTATTCTCTGTGATAACAAAAGTGCGATAAGTATCTCAAAAAATATTGTTTTGCACTCTCACACTAAACATATTGCTATCAAGTTTCACTTTCTTCGAGAAAAGGTTTTGGCTAATGAAGTCTGCTTATAGTTTGTTGGATCTCAAGATCAAGTGGCTGATATTTTTACTAAGCCCTTAGCTAAAGAGTTGTTTGAAAGGTTGAGACTTCGATTGGGAGTTATCTCTCAATCTTTACTTCTCTGATTTTACTAGCATTGGCTTAGGGGGAGCATGTTATATGATTTGATTCACTTACAACTCTCCTACAATCTTGGTTGCTGCACTGTTATTTTTTTTGCAGCTGTTTCTCATTGTATTTTGATTGGCTTCTCAGTTGTGTTCTTCTATTCTTTGCCTTGAGGCAAAAAGGGGGAGAGTCTTTGGTGTTTTTCCATCAAGGACAAAGGGGGAGTTTGTTGAATCTCAGTTGTGTTGATAGTTTGTCCTTGATGACAAAATCTCTTTCAGTTTGTTCTCATTGATAATCTGTCTCAGGATGGTTCTCCTTGCACATCACAGGTTTTGGATGTTTCTCTTTCGGGCTTACTCATATCGGAGTGAGAATGGCAGAGTCTCCCCGATCCACTTTGAATTGTTTGAGTTTCCTATCGGCAAGACATTTCTAATGTCATGTTGACTGAATTTATCTTACAAGCTGTTGTTGGCAAGACTTCTTTTTTGTTTCGGTGACAAAATGTGTTCTCTATCGACAAAGTAAATTGTCTTCGGTGTAATGTTTCATCGAACATGCAATGTCACACCGACCCACTTCAGAACAAGCATATCGGCATGAGTTTGGCCGTCAGGCTGAGGTCTTAGCGAAGACATATTGTCTCCCCGATGAGTGCATGTGGAAGTCTATTGACGAGAGTTGTGGTGTTGTCATATGGTCTTAGCGAACTCTTCTAGTCTCACCGACGGGCGCATTAAAAGATTCACTTCGGCCAGACTTGGAGTATTCGGTTTAATATCTCAGTGAATTCAAGTGTGTCTCACCGACCGTATGCATATGGAAACTTATCGGTAAAACTAATGGCTATTAATATAATGTCTTGGCGAATTCAATTTGTTACACCGACTGAAAACATAAAGGTAGTCTCTTCGGTAAGAGCTAGGGTTTTCGGCGAGAGGTCTCGACGAGTGACCTCTAGTCTCGCCGATGGAACACAAAAGAACTTTGTCGGCATAGGATCTATCCTGTCTCAGCAACTTCGAGTGAATGAAGTTTTTCAGTATGACTCAATCTTTCTATGAGAGGTCTCCCCGATATTGGTATGTTATAGCGACTCCCATAAGAAAAAAGGGTGCATCAGAGAGAGAACCATTATGTTACAGCGACATCACACAAGGGGTTTCTATCAAAGGCTCATCAGTGTGAGATTGATACTGTCTTGGCGATCTAGGGTGAGGTCGGGATGTTTTTGAAAAACAAGGGGCAGTCTATATAGTGTCTCCCCGACCATGTATTGTTTTGGCGACTTGGAAATGACAAAGGCCTTTGGCATAGGTATTGAATTGTCACGGCGACAATGTGTATCAAGTGACTCTCGAAAAAACATTATGAAGTCTACAAGAGGTCTCTCCGATATCGATTAGTCACAGAGATAATGAATGAAACTAAAGGAGATCTCGGTGAGAGACTTGCTGATGTCTCAGCGAATAGTTATGAAGACTCAAAACTCAGTGGTCGTCTTCATGGATTGGCATCAAATCTCAGAACGGTTACATAACATAATATACATTGAGTTTCTTTTTGAGCTGTTGTGTTTTTTGGATGATTTTCAGCTCTCTGGATAAGCGTTTCTATTGATTTTAATCATCATCGACAGTCTGTCAGTATTCAGCTTTATATTCAAAAATCAACAAGAGAATATGAGAATCTTGTGAAAAACGTTTTGAAGATTTCTTCACAACCAACATACTTGAAATGTAAATGAATACCAGTGTTGAAAACTGTAAAATCTCTCTGATTGTAATCCGGGAATATTGTTCTATTGGTTGTATCAAAAATGTATTAGGTAGATGAGAAAAACAGAGAGCAATGAGCTTGACTGAAAACAAAGAGATCCTCTGAGATATTTTTATTGTTCAAATGTATAATTTTAGGGGTTGGTACTCCTTGAGATAGATATCTCTAAATGAGGGGTTGGTGCTCCTTGAGTGGGTGCTCAAAAATCAGCCTATAAGGCATGTGAACTTTTGTTTGAAAGATTAAGCCTGGAAGGCATTTAGGGAGTGGTTTTTATACCCCAGGAGGGTTTTCCACTCGGTAAAATCTTGAGTCTTCTTGTTCTTCTAAGTTCCCTTTGCTTTACTGTTTTGTTGATTATTTCAGTTCAATATTTGGTTATTACTTTTCTCAATTATGTTTTTGAATGATTACATTCAACTCATGAATGCATTAATCAGAGTATATTGAGATAATATATGAGCTATGGTTTTTGAATTTGTGAAAATTGGTCAAATCTGTTAAGACACTGATTCACCCCCCCCCTCTCAGTGTCATTTTAACTCCAACAGGCTCTCTCTTTTTTCTTTGGCTGTAGAATGAACAGTGTCAACCTTCCTCTTCTTAGAACTTGGCACCTTTCTTTCTACCGACTACCTTTTGGCTTTTCCTTTTCTCATTTCTACTTCTCTCTTATGTGCCTTAGTTTTCATCAGGGTGCCAAGTGGAACGTTGACATCATAATCTGAGGAGGGTCTTTCTTTTTCTGAGTGCTCTGTTCAAGAACTATTTTTTATGGTTTCTTTTGTTGCAGGAGGGTTTACACTAGGGCATGCGCCATAGGTTGAAGCACCAAGAGTGGCTTCAGCCGTGCTCAATCTCCTGCTAGACCTACGAGGTTGAGACAAATCCCTAGGTTGTGATAGATTTCCAGAAATCTGTTGCTAGACAAAGATACTTCCACACAAGAGAGATTGATGGCGAGAATGCTTGCTATCAATATGCAAGATTAATTAATGATTGAATTGATGCAAATGTACAAGATGAGGCTTGCTTATAAAAGGCAAGCATGCAACAACTAAATCTTATCTTGAGCAAAAAGATAGCTCGATAAGATAAGGATAAGATCCTATAACTTAGGAATTAAAGATTGCCTAAGTAAACTTATGAAGATGTAATTAAATAGTTAATTACACCAACACCCCCCCATAAGTGCAACTTAGGGAGAAGAAAAATAATGCAAACTACCATGGGTCCCGGCAACTAGGCCATGTTAGGTACCCATTTACAGATGCAAATGAAATGCAATCTCTCATAAAGCAGAGAAAAGGGGAAAACCCAGTGGGAAAAAACCCCTCTCCAAAAGAGAGAAAACAAGAAAAAAGGCATGACAATGTAAACATGATGTATGGAGGACTCAATGATACCCCCAAGGACTACATCCATCATGAATATACAATAAATTACCCCCCCATAAGAGGGAAGTAATGAGATAAGATATCCCCTGCATGCTGAAGAAGCTCCAAAGCCAATGAAGAATGCCTGAAAACAAAAGATGACCCAATGTCTACAAGCAACACATCTCCCCTTAGGAAGAAACAAATCCATAAGCTGATGAAGAAGCCACTCCATATCCAACGAAAAGAGGAAGAATGAACGCTCAACATGTATGCCTCTGAACCTGAGTAGGACCTCCAAGCTTGAATGAGCCACAACATAATCATGGTCAAACTCAACCAAGAAACATGACAAATCAAGTGATGGAGGAGACTCGTGAATATTAATCTCCAAAGACAAAGAAGATGGAATAACAGTTGTGCTAAAACTGTCATCAAGGAGGAGAGAGATCCCCTCAAGTGTGTCCTCCAAATCTGTAATATGAGACTCTAGGAACAAGGTAGAAATCCCTGTCAAATAATCATCCCACAAAGCAAGATCTGAAAAACTATGGTTATCCTGCTGAGTAGAAGCAACAATGGCTGAAGAAGCAGGAGGTGGAGGTGTAGGAAGCTAGCACTAGTCTCTAAAATACCAAGGTGTAGATGACCAAACTTTTCCTCACTAATATGGGTCACACTCAATGGAGTGTGTGATGCAGTCAAAGGAACATTATCAGTTCTGAAGCAAAATGTGAAAAAGAATATACTCGAGATGAATGATCAACCATCCCGATTGCAACAATATCCCTAGTCTCCAAGTCCCTAATATACACCTTATCAGGAGTGAACTCAACTGTTTTACCTTGACCCCCATGAGTAATTTGATAAATAGAAAGGAGATTAGTGGTCAAAGAAGGAACACAAAGAACATCATTGAAAGTGCCTTCCCCAATACCAATAGAACCCTTCCCACTTACCTTCATGAATGTATTGTTACCCATCAGAATGTGAGGTGAATTACAAGGCTCAAAAGAAGAGAACATTTCCTGTGAAGATGCCATATGATGAGATGCCCCTGAATCAAGAAGCCATCCTTGAGAATTAGGACTTGTAGAGGCCAAGAGTGCATGCCCTTTCATATGTAGCCCAGAAGTGGATGTTGTGTTCTCTGACTGTGATGATGATGGAGCTGCTGAATGTGATGGTGAAGAAGAAGTAGAAGACACTGATGAGGGCAGCTGAATGTTATTCTTTTGAAGAAGGTGGGTGAGTTCATCAATCTTCTTATTATAACATCTATGCTCATCATGTCCTAACCTTTTGCAATATGCACATTTGGACTTTTTTTTTTTTTGATGATTCCTCTTTTGAAGAGGATGAGGACTCAGGAGTGCCATGTGAAGGAGAATCTTTACCTTGCTCATTTGACTTGGTTTCCTTTTTGTGCTTTTTTCCTTTGCCACTTGAAGCCTTTGTATCATTTGCAATAAGAGCTTGAGATGTTGAAGACTTCAATGTACCCATGTGCATCAACTTTGCTTGTTCCCTTGTGAGTTGTGCAACAAATTCATCAAGAGAAGGCATTTTATATGTATCGCCAAGAGCATCCATTGTAGCATAGAAAGTAGAGACAAACACAGAATATGAAGAACCAAGCTTAGCAAGGATAGAAAGTATCATTTGTTCATCCTCTTTAGTTACCCCACAATTAGATAATTGTAATCTAAGAGAATTGAGCTTAGAGAAAAAGTCTTGGACATTGTCAAAATCTGAAGGATTAATACCCATGAGTTCATTCTCCAACTTAAATTTCCTCATCTTATCTGGCTTACCAAAGAGACTCTCTAAAGTATTCCAAGCTTCATTAGGATGAGTACAAGATGCAACATGATATCTAAGATCTGGAGAAATGGACAACTTTAAAGTACCAAGAGCTTCATCTCTTCTATCAAGCCATTTTCTTTTCTCTTTTGCTCCCTGTGGTTCTGGATCTTGACCAAATGTGATTCGTTGCAACTTTGATTTTAACAATAACAACTCCATTTGAGATTTCCACTCATGATAGTTATATGGAGTTAGAAGTACAATTTTTGGAAAATCCATGATACAATGAGATAAACAACAAATTTCCCTCACAATACAAGAAATCAACCCCTTTGTCCCAACAAGATTTGCACTTTTTTTTTTTTGCAAATTTACAATAATGAATCCCAAACTATCAAATCAGTTACAAACTGAAAATATGAAAATCTGGAAACAAATCTGCAAAAAATGCATGAGTAGATCTGGAGTACTCCTGAATACCTTTCCGATGCCACAAATTTGGAGAAAATCGGAGATCGGAGCACAAAGATATGAACTCGGAAGCAAAAAACGATGATCTGACTTCAACCTGGAAAAAGAGGCACAAAACTGCAAAATCTCTGCAAAATATCTGCACCACTGAAAAATTCAGACTTCCAGCTTTCCGTCGATATTTCGTTTGAAAAATTTCGCCTCCGTATGCAGAAGTTATGATAAAATGAAAAAAAGGCCTATGAATAAGCACTTAGGGCAAAATACAAAATCTTAAAGGCTAATTCGGTGCATTTTTTCGACACATAACGGCTAAAATATGGTCATCCATATGACTGACATTGTACATAAACCCGTCGGCCTAAACACTGGTGGGCATAATACTTTACAAAAGGTTTTAAATAAAAACATAAACCAATCAATAAGCCATCGGCCTTACAAATGTGTGGTCGGCTATGGACCAGTCAGCCGATATCAAAGACTTTTATGTCGGCTTTTTGAAATTTATAAAACAAAAACTTTTATATATGTAAAATCTGTGACTCAAAGATTTGTACCATGCTTGTCATGTACCTTCTGTGACGAGACAGCGCCGATGGACAGGGCCGTACGCCGGATGATCTGATGTGACATCCACAAATTCAAAGATCCGCTGAGTAAGCCAGAGAATATGTCTCCCGGTAGCCGATGATAGCCAGTGCCAATGGTACCGAAGAACCACAGATTGAAATTAAAGAGCTCGTACTTCTGCCGGTGAATGCCAACAATGATCGGAATGTGCAGATGATTGACCGATGTGACCTGATGATGCCAGATCTGACAAAAACTGGTGGAGATCCGCGTGGGCAGAGATAAGACAGCCGACCGATTGAAGCCTGAGGGTAACCTGCGCCAAAGGAAATGAATGCCTCCGCCAAAAATTTAATAATGCCCGATGATAACAATTACAATATTTTGCCGATACAAAATTTTTGCCCCAAAAATTTTACAATAAATACCGCAGAAACTATTTTCAACAAATATTTTTTTGCGAAAATGAAAATCGTACCGCACAGGTGCTTTTCCAGCAAAATTTTTTTTGCTTCAAAAACAATTTTACCCAAAAGGGACGAATTTACAGTCAAAATTCGTCTGCGGAACCTTCTGATCTCAATCGTGAGGTTCTTGAAACCTCAATCTGCACCCAGCAAAATCTTCAAGCCAAAATTAAACCCTCAGATCTGGGAAGGAGTCCGCAACCCTGGAAGCTCTGATACCATGATAGATTTCCAGAAATCTGTTGCTAGACAAAGATACTTCCACACAAGAGAGATTGATGGCGAGAATGATTGCTATCAATATGCAAGATTAATTAATGATTGAATTGATGCAAATGTACAAGATGAGGCTTGCTTATAAAAGGCAAGCATGCAACAACTAAATCTTATCTTGAGCAAAAAGATAGCTCGATAAGATAAGGATAAGATCCTATAACTTAGGAATTAAAGATTGCCTAAGTAAACTTATGAAGATGTAATTAAATAGTTAATTACACCAACAGGTTGCAAGTGTTCAAGTCTAATTTGATCAACATTTATAAATTCTTCCCAGGTCATTCCAGACACATCACACAGAGACTTCTCAACTAGAAATTTAATCAGACAATGGTGGGAAACATAATTGTCCCTACCTTTTTGGGTCTCGACCACCATGATTGAGAGAATATTGTATAGCACGTTAGACACATTCATCCTCCTTCCGTGCCTCATGTGACTTAAGAGTTTGAAATGTATTGAATCAGGTTCAACAAATGAACGTCATAGGTGAGATACCTTATAATGTAGACTGCCTGCTTCCATGGTTTGGGGAGAGAGGTTCTTTTTGCACCTTGTTTATCCATGTTGATTGGAGGGTCACCATGTACTATAAATTTGGCCCTAGTTGACTTGGCATCTCTGGAGGAAGGGTAATGTTCACCATTAGTAGGTAACCCTATAACCTATGCAATTCTTTCCTCAGTTGCCACAACCTCCAACCCTTTTACTATGACTTTTCCTTCAGAAAATGTTTGGGAAAATTCTAGTGCAATGCCTTCATCAAAGCCATCCAGCTTCACGAAGTAATCTAACCATCCACAGTTTCTAAATTTGGCCAAGCATTATGCATCCTACAATAAAACATCATGAACCGAGGGCTCATTTCAAATTAACCCTCCTCCCATTGTCTGTAATCAACTATCACTCTGCAAAATTTCCTTCTTGTAATTCTTGTCTGAAAGCCAAACACCTTCCTGCAATACCTGCTAAATTTCTAGTGCTGATATCGACTGAATTTTCCCTTTCTTTTGTTTTACCTTTTTGCTTGCAACTCAGGATTACGATAGGGTCAATAATGGCAAGAAAAGGAGTGATAAAGGAGAATTATGATGGGAAGAAATGGTGGCTGCAGTTAGTGTCACTTCACACATGCGAGCCGTCCTCTCACTCAGATTTCAAATCAGCTCATTTTAAATTTTCTGACGTAGCCTAGCATAAATTGACACATGGGAAATATATTTTCATCTTTTTCTTTCCCCCCAACCTAAATTTGGACATGTGTCCACACATGCGAGATGGGAGTGGTGATTTGATAGGGAATAATGACATGTTATGTGAACGTCTATACTAACGCACAATAATTAAATGAATGCACTTAAAAGATGATTAAAATATAGCAATTAATGCACACATACCTGAATGTGTGGAGGATTTGTTGCAAAGATCATGGAGAAAGTACCATTTTCCTTTTTAGAGAATAAATTGAGCAATTAATGAAAATGAAGTGGAATGAGGTGAGGTGGAATGAAGTGATGGAAGAGAGAGAAAGGTGGTGATGGATGGGTGAATGGGCAGATGGGTGAAGAAATGGACTTCCAAAAGAGCGGAAGTCTTTATTATGACAAGTACGTACCTTAATTAGCCAGAAGGAGGGACACTAGGTCCACTTCCTTTGGCTGCAGGAAGCTCGAGTGCTGAATGTTGGGTGAATTGTTGTGGGAACTCTTCTTTGGAAGCTGGCTTGTGATATAATTTGAGGCGATGACCATTGAAAAGTAACTTGAATCTGAAAGGGTCAATGGTAGTAAGCTGAACATCTCCATTAGGAAAGACCTCAACGACTTCATATGGTCCTAGCCACCTTGTCTGCAATTTTCCTGCATTGTCTTGATATCTTGAGTCATAGAGCAGGGCCCAATCTCCTGGTTGGAATTTCTTGTCCTTGATAAATTTGTCATGCCACTTGATTCTCTGATTCTGCACTACCTCTATATGATGCATGGATTCTCTTCTTATCTCATCCAAAGTATTTAGCTGCATGATTCTTTCTCTTTGTGCCTCAGAAATATCCATCCCCAAATCTACTGCAGTCTGAAGAGTCTTATATTCAAATTCAATGGGAATCATGGCTGTCTTTCCATACAAAAAATCAAATGGAGTGAAGCCTGTAGCTGTTTTCTAGATTGTCCTATAGGCCCAAACAACTTCTGGTAATCTATTTGTCCAATCCTTTTTATGAATAGCTACCGTTTTGGTCAGAATGGCTTCAATTTCTCTGTTGGTCACCTCAACTTGGCCATTAGCCTGGGGGTGATAAGGAGTAGACTTCCTATGCCTTATGTTGTATTCATTGACTAGTGATGCAACAAGGGTTGATGTGAATTGAGCCCCTTGATCAGTCACTATTTCTCTTGGAACTCCATATCTTGTGAAAATCTCCTCATAAAGAAATTCTGCAACCTTTTTATCTCTTGCATGCTTCATGGCCTTAACTTCTACCCACTTTGTCACATAATCAGTGCATACCAAGATATAAGACTTACCATTCGATGAGGGGTCAATGGGTCCCACAAAATCCAATCCTCACTTGTCAAAGGGAGTGATTAATACCTGAGGGAAAAGTGGCATCTCATCAAATCTGGTTGGTCTTCCCATTCTTTGACATCTATCACATTTTATGGTATACCTTCCTACATCCTTGTGGAGCATTGGCCAGTAATATCCTATGTTCAAAATATTCA
>VDFB02214908.1:0-12534 GCA_007258455.2 Sequoia sempervirens | reverse complement strand
CATCAAATTTGTAGATTGTGCTATCCATTCACAACCCTTATGTGGACGATATAGCATTTGTCTCAATAGTAGATGTTGTTTTTTAAAGCCTAGCTTAGTGAGCGAAAAATATAAAGATGAATAATAATATTTAATCATAGTTAACATATTATTATTATCATAATATTAATCTTGTTGCTATGTTGCACCTTCACAAGCAAGAATGAGTCCAATTGCCATAGGGAGAAAAAGAGAAGTTCGCAAAGTTGTAGACCATACATTTTATGGTAGCAGACTGGGGCATTGATGCAAATTTATTTTCATGGGTTTTGAAAAACTCCCTTGTTTTATTGGAGAAGAGACCACAACAATAACAAAGCTACTTGTAAATGCACATACTATTTATACATAATATGCCTCTTTAATATGTTAACTTACATATACTTTTCTATCGGCGTAACCCTTGCACCCCTTTTGGTGCAAGTGCTAGTAGATACCATTAGTGGTGTACGACAATCCATTTAAAATTAATAAATGCATAATGTTGTCGTTACTGTTTGCTAGTTTGATGCATTCAACAAAGTCTATCTATCTGTAATGAATATTCCTTTCAAATTAGACACGTGTAAGGTGCAGATCCATCACAGGGAGCATGCAGTGAATGTATTCTGTTTAGGCAATTCTTTATCTTCTGTCCACATCGATGTTTGAGTTATTCATTACACCATTAATTAGTAATAAGATTATTGTTACATACATTTTTTTGATATTGACAACAAATTAATTACGTGATAGAGTGTAGTAAAACTATTAAATAATTTATATATTAAAATTCTAAAATATAGAACAAATAAAATGTATGATATGTTTACTCAACATTATTAGTATAAAAAATATAAAAAAATAATTAATTTATATTATATATTTTTTTGTTTATATATATATATATATATGCTGAGATTTATCCTTCTCGAGGCTAAAATTTATATTTAAAATTAAAATAATAGTATATAAACTATTCACTTGAACACTTAATTACATGAAAAGAAGACTTTATTTGCTTATTATTATTAAATATTGTCATTATAAAATCTTTATAACTTGTTATTGAAAAGATTTAAAATATTAAATTTTATAAATAGAGTATAAAACAAAAAATTATCTATTATACAACCATTTGAATGGGTGTGTTTGATTGGGCTTTAACTTGTAAAGATCAAAAAAATAATGTAGTAAAAAAATATTCTCCAATTAGAATCCATCAAATACACCATTTATGCCAAGTCAAAAGGCACACAACTTCCATTAAAACCATGAGGTTACACTCAAATTGAAACTCTAAAAATATTTCTTTGGGCAAAGAAAAATACATAAGCCAACAAAAATTGAGAATTACATGAGGGAAAAAAAAAATTAAACATGGATAAAATTACCTTAAAAACAATTACATGGTAGAAGCTATGACTTTTGAAAAAATTGAACTTCCATAGTCTATATGCCCTATTCTATGTACGATCTATGCTTGATGTTCATAGACTCTAATATATAATAAATGGAAGTATGCAACATAATATGGATTACATCAAATAGTTGGCATTGCTACTATCAACTTACAACCACAGATCCTTAAGCAATTAAGCATGCATTGCTTTGCATGCTTTGTGGGTACCTCAATTTGACCATACATGAAACAAACCATGCCTATTTCTTGTATATATTTCATTCCGCTCCTCATCATAGAAAAGGGCAGTGATATCTTCAAGAGCTTCATGTACAGTACTCCTAATTGGAGATGCATTTGGACAATTTCTTGGACTAATTTAAACATTTGGATTATTGGCACAAATCTTAGCTAGCCATTATGAGTTTTGAAAAATTGCACTTCCACAGTCTATATGCCCTATTCTATGTAATCTATGCTTGATGTTCATAAACTCTGATATATAATAAATGGAAGCATGTAGCATAATTTGGATTACATCAAACAACTGGCATTGCTACTATCAATTTACAACCACAGATCCTTAAGCAATCAAGCATGCATTGCTTTGCACACTTTGTGGGTACCTCAATTTGACCATACACATGAACCAAACAATACCTATTTCTTGTATATATTTCATTCCACTCCTCATTGTAGAAAAGGGTAGTGATGTCTTCAAGAGCTTCATGTACAGTACTTCTGATTGTATATGCATTTGGACGATTTCTTGGACTAATTTGAACATTTGGATTATTGGCACGAATCTTAGCTAGGAACTTCCTAGTTAATGTGTTGCTTATATTTATGGAACCAACTACAAATGCACCAAATAAAACTCAATAATTAAAAGAAAAAAATTAAGGATGCAAACCAAACCTTTACTTCGTAAACACTTAATAGGAAAAATATGAAAATTTTAGAGAAATAAGTTATGTCAGACCTCCTCCCAAAACAAAAATTCTTACCATTTTCTTCCTCATCTGAAGAATGAGGATGTGCCTTGTAGTTAGAAATAATCAAATCTTGCTAGCATTGCTTTAGACAAATGAAGAGGGGATTCCAATCACTCGACCTTGATGATATTGAAAGTATAATCCTTAGTGTTGGGTAGGGGTAGAATTTCAATCACCCACAACAACCCACTCATTCGTAGGTGATTTAGCCCACATCTAGGTTAGGATTTCATTAGGTCATCTACTTTCCTAGAGCTTTTCCATTGGTTGAATTGCAATTTTAGTTTATCTTCATAGTTATTGCTGACCATGTTAGAAACACACGTAGATTATAATTGTTCAACTACAATATTATTCAATTGAATATCAAAATTTGTCACAACGATCTCTTATATAAAGAGTTTTAGAGATAAAAAATAATAAAGAAAAACTCATGCGAATAGGCTGCATGAATAAAGAAAGCTAAACAAAGCATCTAAGTAATGGAAAGATGGCAAAGCATTGAAGTGGTTTTAAAGCATTAAGACAAGCAAAAAATTGAAGCTAAAGCTAAGAAATTCTATTTCTAATGCATGACTGCCTCTTGGCTTAAAATGCATTTAAAAAAATCATAAAATAATTTAAATCTCTTTAATATGTTTACAAGAGAAATCACCACAATATCTTGAAAACTTAAATTTCATTCTAAAATTAAATCAGTTCTAATTTTTACAATTTATAAAAAATATATTATTTAGTTTTTAAATTATTAATTATATTGTAGTGATTATCTATAAAAATGAATTAAATAAAATTTCATATTCATTTTAAATTTAGATATAAAAACAATTTTTCTATTTTATTTTTTCCTCTTTTTGCATATAAATCATTTCATTTTCTAAAATGATACTTTAAAATGCATTTGAAAAAAAAGAAAAATCATTTACATAGGAAAGTATTTGATTTAATTTTTCAAAAGATAAGAAGATAAGATTTAAGAGTGGATATGGAATTGCATGTCACTGAGTATTTAGTTTTAATTTATTTTTTTAATTAAATTGATTTTAAAATCTAAAAAGGCAACATGACCGCCATTTGCTCGTCAAATTTAACTTGATTTGTAATACCCCTCATGTTGTTGTTACTCTTATGTGTGGATTTTGTACTTGGTTGCGTGGGTGATCAGTTCACCATTTTGGTTGTGCATGGATTTATGGTTTGGTTGATTTGCTGCACTGGATATTACATATGTTGCTAGATGATACATTTCATGGTGATTATGTTATATGGCTTTGTAGTGGTATTTCTTGATAATATATATGGTGATATTGTGATTTTTATGCTATTATGGTGTTTGATGTGTTTGCTAGTGTGTCTTGGTGAAAGGACGAAGTGGCATCACTTGCTTGCAAGTGCCCTTCTACCCTACGATTACCTTTCACGGTGTGTCTGCAATGGTGATTTACATGCTACATGACAGTTGTTTTTATGCAGGATGTAGGTAGTGGACATCGACTTCACTTGTTTGTCAGGTTTGAGCGTGTCCCATAAACTCAACGAGATCGATGTTGAAAAAGGAGTGGTTAAGAAAGTGTTCCTGTCCCAAGTTCGTCATCTATGAGTCCAATGTTGGTTTTTTTTCAAACTTGTCTTTGTGTGTAATTTTGTAGTGTTGATTAATATTTTAGTTTGTGATTTAATTAATTTTAGTTATGTGTGATTAATTAATATATTTAATTGATATAGTTATTATAGTTAATTATGGTTAAGCTAATTGAATAATATTCTTGGTTAAATGGATAGTTTGAATAAAATAAAATTTGCTTTGTTGATATTTAGAATGTTAAATTTTCTATTGAATTCTTAAGCTAATTAAATAGCTTATAAAGCTATATTATTATTATTATTATTAGAAAAATAAATAAAATAAAATAATAAATAAATAAATAAAATTTATTAAAAAATTATTAATTCTTTTTATTGTAATTAAATCATTAACAAATTTTAGTCCTTCTAATCTATCAATGGATGGTGCAAATTCAGAAAATAGGTTCCTTATTGTCTTTTGGTTTAAAAGCTTTCTTGCCTTGAAAATTTTGTTTGTTTGTGTAAGAGGAAATGACTGTACCCTCTGTAGAATTTAGAAATTCCTCTATAGAAAACAGTGTTCCCGGCTGCAGAATTTTGTCGTTATAATTTTGTTACCCCTGTAGAAAAATTACACAGTAAAATTAGCGAACCCCGTTAAATTAAATTCTTAAACAGTAGCTCTATAAGCTGTTGTAGAAAACCTTGTCCAAAATTAAGGAATTTGAAAAAAAAACTTCTGTGGATTTTTAAATAAAACTCTCTGGTAAAACTCAAGAAATTAGAAAACTTCTGTGCAATTTTCTAAATATTATCTATAGTTAAATATAGTGTTTTGTTTCCCAATTTATTCCATCTATTTAAAACAATTTTCTAAATATTATCTACTTGAACAAATATAGTGTTTTGTTTCCCAATTTATTCCATCGATTTAAAAAAATAATATTGTTCCTAAGAATTCAGTTTGTCTGTGAGTAATATATATATATATATATATCTATTGTGTTAAATTTATATGTTTATTTTAAAAAAAAATTCTAACGAATTTCGTACTTTAGAATTGTTAATTTTTTCTTTTCCCTGATATATATATAATTTTTATTGTGTTTGTGGGGGGTAGCATGTCGTGCAAACCAGTACCGCACATAACCGGTAATTTTTAAACAATACAGACAAGCATCACGAGAAACGATAACCCCACTGTCACGCAACATTTACATTTACACTGGCCGCTTCTTAGCTCTCTGGGGCACGCAAGGTTACTTCACAAACAACTAACAACGAAAGCAAAAGATAACAACATAACTATTAATATTATAAACCATGAATAAGAATACATCTAATAACCAAGAGTGAGAATATTAATACATCACATAATACAATCATAATGAATCTCTTTTAACAAATTACAATTGATCCTAACTATTACATCATTATAATATTACATTACAATCTCTTGATTAATAATTACATCAAATTTCCCAAACGTATGGGATAATATAAATACAATGAAATCTGAATTACAACGGAACACTGGTGCAACACCAACTGCAAAAATGCTGAGAAGATAGTCTGTTGATGGGGAACCCAACATGTGAGGAGCACATTCCACCCAACCATGTGAATTATAAATAACTCACCCCTCGTGCTCAGAGGTGACAAGGAAGAGAACCTGACCATGAATGTCAAATTGACTCTAGAAACAACATAGTACAAAACAATACACAAGGCATACAATGACATAACCATCAACGTTCATGAATCAAACATAACAAGATAAAGCTATAATACTCATCACAATAAAACAAAGCATTATCAATTAAACAAGTAACTAAATTAATAGAAGTTTGCTACGTTTCACTTAATCTAGGGTTATACAAGGTATGAGGTTGATATCAACAAAGGCAATGAAATATTCTTATGTCCTACTAAAATATATAATATTAAACATATTTGATTACTAGAACTCATCATCTCATAATAAATACTACAAGCCTATATTTCCCAAAATAATTTAAGCAAAATAATAAATTTATTAACCCTCCAAACTAACTACATTACCAATCACCTCTCCATAAATTAAACAATTGTTTAATCTAAACTTTAGATATTATGATTCATACCCACATTTCCTTGATTCTCCACATGAAATCAGCTCCTAATAATTTACATCACTATTCAATCGACACTTTAGATAATACACCCATATTCCTTTCATTCACTACATAATTTTGTGTAGTCTCACAGATAAAAGTGTGTGTGAGCCCCATTTACTTTAACTTGGAAACATGTAAATACAAGTAGAGCTCGTATTCTCCCTTAAAGATACCAATGGTAATAGGTTAGCTGACGCCTAAGAGAAAGACTCTTGTAGAGGAAAAGTCCAAGATCATAGTGGAAATATATTTATAGCAGTCAGAAGATTTTAGAGTAAAGGGACGATAAATGGTAGAACCATTGAGTTCAAGAGGTGTGAACCTTTTCACATTTTTAAATAGTGACAGAGTTCTAGTGGAGACTATCGGTGATGCTAAGTGGAAACAATCTGAAGGATAGGCTTGCACTAAAACAAGCGCGTAGGCAGGTCAACATGCAAGTTGTATAAGCACAGGCAACACACACGGACTATTCAACAGTATGCCACCAAAAATGAACATATAATAACTATCAACTCGTGTTACGGTAAGTAACTCTTGTATAGAAGACTCTGAACACATATTTGACATATACAGAATACCCTTGTGATAGCACTTCAGGTATGATATTCAAATATAACCCATTATAATGCCACAAACATGGCGAAAGTCTGAGGGTTGAGGAATCATAAATCAACATTTTTATACTAAAAGATTGTTAGGCTCAAATTATTCATAACAAGCTATTATCCTTAGCTTTTGTTGAAGATTCCTGTTTTAAGTAACTAAATTCTTAGATTAGCTAATTAAATCTTAACTTGTTGAGAGAGAACTACTATTTCAAGGAAGGCATTCATGTAGTTAGTCCAACAGAATAATTTCATCATTCAATGCCTTATTGCTCTAGACAATTTTAGCATTAAATAATCAAATAATAGGATGCTACCTCCTTTTAATAGTGCAGCATGAGAAATAATGTTCCGGGCTGGCCAAGGTGAGTGAGGCTCGAACCGTCGACCTCAGAATTACTCAACTATAGCTATGAAACCTACGCTCTTTCTAATTGTGCCCATTGCTAGTGGCCATAAATTGACCAAATGAGCTAATAGGGAAAAAAAATACTTGGTTAGTTGAGATATGTACACTATTGAATCTGCTCCAGATCGACCGTAGGGAAAAAAAACTATAACATAGAAGATTTGTGTTATATGCTTAGACCATTTCATATGCTATGCCAATGTCTTGAGGATGACAGAAATACACAAAGAAACCCCTTGTGTAAAGGAGATCTTTCTCCCACGGGAAAAACCTAAGGGCATAATAATACTATTGAATCCATAACGACTCGATTGGTGGTCGTTACACTTAAGGACAAGGTAAGCATGCATGGCAGTAGCATAGACAAAGTACACGATCTACTTGATATTTCGCCGCAAGAAATATGGTCTCATAAAGTGCCATTAAGGCTGGATAAGTTTCAAAGAAGCAAATCAGGGGGATCAATCTGATATAAATAAAGCAATAGAAACTTTCAAATAGATGCAATTGGTAGGTGTAAGGCCCAATGCCTCTACCGTTTTGGCATTCTCTCTGTCGTGGTCAAAATGAGAACTTTGGAACATGGCATGGTCATTCATTATGACGGGAATTTTGATAGGTATGAATGAAAGCATGCATGAGGTACGTGGACCATATGACATAATACCTCACAGGTAAGAGATGGTCTACGCAAGACATGAAGAAGAGATATGAGCCAACACTATACATAAATAAACCTTATCTCTTAAGCAGGGAGTGTCTTTAAAGATGTTCTCTAAGAGAAGTGGCGTAAAAAGATAGAGGGCCTCGATGGTATAAATATATTTGCTTTCTCTTCATTTTATGAAGGGGATTTACTAATTGCGCAGACCTTAATGGACTATCTAGAATGCTCAGAGATAGATCAATACTTCAGACCAATCGATTCCTTTGTATGCAACTATAAACGATATTAAACAAAGTGGAGATCCCTTGGCAATGCAATGCAATAGATTCGTTATGCGAAAATATAAACATGCATCAAGGTGGATTTTAAATAAATAGAATAACTTTCTAATTTGGCAATAAAGTAAGAAATCTCAGTGCGAACCTGATTGGCAGATCGATGGAGATGAAATCTATGTCCATGGGCTCGATCTTCAGAATTTCCATGAAAACGTTGAGCTCTCTCTAAAGGTTTGAAGAACTCCTAAATCATTTTTTTTTTCTTCCATCCCCTTGGCTATGCCTCAAAATCATGACTCCACAATGATACCCGCTTCCTCTGTAACATTCCCTTCTGAATCCACAATGAAAATGCCATTGTTTCAGAAATCCTCTTGCAGACCGCAAAGAATTACTTTTCTTTTGGAGACCTTCTCAATGAATAATCCCTCCATATCCCACTCTATATCAACACTTTTATCCCCACCGAGATGTAGTCTTCTTTTCGCGGCCATCGATCCTTTCCTCTGGTTCGATGAGTATCAAACCTCTCTCTGTGTGTAAAAAAAACTCCCAAAATTCCTAATTAAATAAAGGATAATACCATTCCATTGCAAAAGCTCTAAAAATCATCAATAAAAGAAATTATATCTTTGAAAGCAAGCTTTTCAGTCAAATCTCAATTCTCATTCCTTCACACAACTTTTTCCATTCCTTTATTTATTTTTTTGTTTTAATTTCTATTTTTACAGCTTTACTTGCAAAGCACATTATCCAATTAATTTAAATAATTTATTCTAACAATTATCCTCAACAAGATAATTAATTAAAATAATAAAACACAATTTAATATTTTTAATTATCATTTAATAAACTCATGACTTTAAAAAAATAAATAAAACATTTAAATATTTAAATACAATTAAATTCTAACATTAAAATTAATAATCATTTCAATCATTTAAATAAAATAAATCATAACTTATAAAATGCCACCTTAATAAAATACGACAAAACACAAAACACAAACCACAAATAACGACAATTACAAAAAAGAACAATACCAATCAACAAGACAATCTGACATCATGGGACGGGATGACTTCATTGTCACCTCTGTTTCAACATTTAACTGTTGGGCTATAGGTGCTCGTCCTGTCCTGCCGAAGCAGATGGAATCGAGACTATGTACCTACCATCCCTGCATACAAACAATGTTGTGCACAATATATCTATTTAAATACAAGCACCTCGTGAGAAGGAATCGCAGCATAGCAGGGCACTCGCGAACGAGTGATGCTACGCCATCCCCTCACCATAACCACCTAATACTGAATCTATATAAAAGCATCACCAATTAAATGCAATCATAATGTAATATCATACTCACAAAAAATACCATTAGAAGCTCTTGTCCCATCTTCCTCTTTTGATTCCTTAGCCAGACTACCTGCACATCCTAGGTGAGAATGGAGGGGTACTACAGGGATGACTATTGTCGTACCCCCTGCACAACCCATAAAGGCTACACATAGCAGTTAAAGGACTGTTGTATGCATCCCTTGGGGGCTGCGTCCTCCCCTATGGGGAGGTACGTAGCCTCCAAGCTACTCATAATAATATTTCTTTTAAAAAATTTAATATTTATTAATTTCAAATTTTTATTTGATATTTAAAATCTTAAAATTATTAAATTAAATTTTGTATTATTTGATATTTAATTTTTATGAAGTTAGAATTTAAATTGTGATTTTAAAAGTAGTATATATATATATATATATACGCATATGTAGAATGATATATACATACATTTGTTAAACTAAAGAAAACATTATGTAAGTTATTTACAATGGTTATAGGTTTTTACTGGACAAATTTGTAGAAATTATTTTATCAAATTTATTTGAGTGTTTTTAATTAATGAAATAAATTGAGTAAATTGGTAGTTTGACTTTTGAGATGGATTTCATGTAGTGCAATATCTTCATCTGATTGTTAAGCATAGTGAATTTGTGTTATTAATCAATTTCTTGATGTTGAATAATTAGTTAATTTACTTTCTTTTGTTCTTTATTGGGTTGCTTGAGTTGGGTTATCAACATGTGGAATCCATTAAGTTAGTCAACCTTTAATAGGAGATAAAGTTATTGTTAGACTTCCAGAGGCTTGGGAAATTGGTGAATTAAGTTATGTGGTTTTATAATTGATACTTGTTTCCATTTTGTTTATGGTTGTGATCTTGAGTTTACTTTGAGTTGCATCGTTTTGTTTAGAGTACTTGTGGGTACAACCCCTTTGATTTTGATGTATGTTGGGGGTTCTAGGGAGAGTGGCTCTACGTGGGCGCCAATGCACAAAGGGGCTATCAGGATAACCCACGTTAGAGTTAGAGTAAAAAGTGAAAACCTAACTAATTAATTAGGGGATGGGTAGTTAAATATTAATAATATAATTATAGATTCCTCATCTGCCTATTAGGGCTTCCATAGACTATAGGTGGCCGAGAAGGCCGTGGTTGGGATAATCGTGATCTCGTCTTTACGAGAAATTCACTATTCTGCATGAGTCACCCTATGGAGCGGTGCCTTGAGATAGGCAGTCAGGATAACCATAGATGGAGGCAAAACCTTGTGATAGGATGTCTGGATAATCCATGTAAGGCCATGCGATGACACTCTCCTCTAGCATTCCCTATTTAGTTGTTTTAACTGGAATCCTCTGGAAGTGGTTTATTGTTATGACTTGGTGTTTATTGTTGTCATGTTTAGTTAGTGGACTTTTGATGTTATGGCTTCCTTTATGTGTGATTTTTTCTTTCCATCTTTTGAGTTTAGTCTTATGTGTTACCTTAGACATTCTTGGTCGGGAATCCTTTCTGAACTACTCCTAGCACATGGGTGGTCGGGTGGAATGTGCTATGCACCCCATTGGGTTCCCTATTTGGGAAATGTACCTTTCAGTGCAGGGATTGTTGTGACAACTTGATCTAGAGTTATGTTCATCCTGATGTATATTTGAACTTTTTGTCATACCTTGTAAATTGATATGTAACTCTCCCATGTATTAGGTAGACTTATGTTGTAAACTTGGATAATTGTATAATGAGGTTTATTTGTAGAATGATGTATTGTATAATCACATTTTGTAGTTCAAGCTTTATTCATGTAAATGTAAATATACTTGATGTTGTATTATGTTTGAGTAAATAAGTTCTTATTCTTTCCAAGTTAAATTCATTATGAAATCTTGTATAGTTTTCTCTATGGATTGTTCTTGTTTTAATGCTTACCTTTTATAAATGTTTAAATGGAGAAGTTATGTTAGAAGTTATGGAAGTTACTTTCATCAAATTTTTCTATTGGGTAGATTACGTAATGTCACTTCGTGTACCCCAAGGGACTTAGGTGTTTAACTTGTAATCGTAGTTATGTTAGTTGCATTAGTAAACATAGTGTTCATACTTTATGTTTAAAAAAAAATTGTTGTGTTCTTAGTTATTTTGGCTTTGCACGATGGGTGTTACAAATAATATCATCATCTATATCAATTACTTATTAATATACAACCTCAATATCAAATCCTTTGCTTCTCTCCAAAATAAGTCTAACTTTAAATAGCAAAGCAATAAAAAGGAATGTTAATTTTAAGGATTCAATTAAGCAATGATAATGAATTGTATTTGGAAATATATTGAAGCATGCTATGAAATCTCTTATATATTTTTCTTTATTTTTTAATTAGAATAAATGTTTCATCAATCATACATGTACATTTTAGCATATCCAAACCTAGATAAAAACATGTTCTCTAAGATATTATAAATTAAAGTAGATCAGCATAATCATAGATACATCATCATCATAGAAACAATTTCAATGAGAATAATCATAGATACATCATCATGAATGAATAATTTAATATTTTTCCAAGAACAGTTAGCTTATCTATTCATTGAGCTAGTTTCAATAATGAAAAAGTAAAAATATAAGGAACCTTCTTCTATTGTAATAAGTTTTTTAAAAAATTGGTTATCACTCATTTAAATTGTTTCAATTGTTCACCACTTGATGCATAGTGAGAAAATGGTGGAATAAATATGTAAAGATGACCATGAAATGGTTGATTTCTCTCTACTCCCTCTATGGTGGATTTTTTTCTAGGTTTCTATAGTTTATTTAAAAGTAATGAAAAGGAAAAGGGTATAGAGGATTTCAAAATGGATAAGAATTAAATGGCCATCTAGATAACTTAAGAGGGAAGCATGGAGTAGGTATATTTTTCTCCTCACTCATACATTGAAATGGGTAATTGATATGCATATGATGGTAATAGATAATATCATCAATAATTATAATGTATAATTTTTTAATTTTATCTCTATGTGGATGATATAAATAATACCATCCAAATCCTACTAATACAAATTCTATCAAGATATGAAGAAAAAATATATATA
>VDFB02214905.1:0-16389 GCA_007258455.2 Sequoia sempervirens | reverse complement strand
TATTATCATTTAAAACTGAGGTCCTCACTTAAAATTAATGTCATCATGCAAAACACTAATGATTCAAATTTGTTAGATTTTACACCCTCCTATAAAGGAGAGAACAAAATCTCACAATCTAAAGAGTCTTGTGTATGTATAAAATCTTGTACTAAGAAAGAGATAAATTTGTCACATTTAATAAAGGAACATCTTCCTTTTGATCAAGAGAGTATCTTGACAAGAATCCTCCAAGATCCTTTGATATATCTCCCTCCAAGAACATGAAAGAAATTTTAGTACAAGAAATCATTTTGCAAATATCATGGAGTTCATGGTCATTCTACTAATGAATGCAAGGCTTTGAGTACTAAAATTGAACATCTTAAGGAGTTTTGTTCTCTTCCTTATGTGAGGACACCTAATTCCTCTAATTGATACTAATTTTCACTCTAGCATGCTTCTCATCAACCATTTAAGCTCAACCTATTCTTGCACTAAGTGGGGGCAGGGGTTAGGTAGCTTTGTCCTCGTATGTCACTTGTCATTGTCTCTTTTGGCTAGTTGGCCACCTTTCATGTATATATAACAACAATCTTGGGATGTGGATGATATGTCTTAATTTGACTCACATGTAACATACTGAGTTATGCATTTTGAAGACAACCCCCTTCCCTTCTCATGACATTGCTTATTGGAAACATATGACTTGGCATAGGGATTTCCAAATAAGCTCTCATGTTTTCTTTATTGTTAGCATTTATCATGTGCTACTTTAAAGTAAATGCTCACAACATGGTGTTTAGCAATTTCTTTAAAAGTAGAGCATAGATATTATTTTGGCTTTAGTTCATTAGCATTTGTTCTCATGTTTCATTGTGTGATTTTATTTCTTCTTGTGATGCATCCTTTTCTTGGTGGTTTTATTGGGCTTTATTTCCTCCAAAGGTGTGATGTTATTTGAAATTTGGTCCTCACGATTTGGAGACATTAGGCACAATGTTCCCTAAGATGATACCTTGCATGAACTAAATTAAAATACTTGGCTTCAAACATCCACTCTTTCTTATTGAATTGCATTTTCTCTTTGTACCTTATTAAATACATGGAGGTATGGCTTTGATATGGTTCCTTGGGGCTCACCTAGTGAACAACTAGCTTCACTAGCCCTTATGAGCATGCATTTTTCTTTTTTTCCTTATCATAGTCATGGGGGTATGACTTTGATATGGACCTCTTAGGGCTCACCTAGCTTGAACAAATAGCTTCAATGGCCCTTGTGACATGCATTTTATTGGAATAGTGGATAGTGCATTCACTTGTAAACCTTTGGACAAAACAACCTAGACCCGAGGTCCATAGTGCACTAGATGAGAAGCTGCTTGAAGCTTGATCTAACATTTTTTCTTTATCCTTTTTTTTTCTTATTTATTTCCTTTTTCTATCTTTTTTATGGTGTATGCTTCTGATTTAGTTGTAGTTCATGTATCATCTTCAAGCATGTTCCTTTGTGCTTATGTTGGTGGTATTTCATGGGGTCTTGATCCTAAGGGCTTGATAATCCCTCTTGGTTGTATTATCTATCTTACTAGCATTCATACATTTAGACCCACTCTTCATTGTGTGGTTCTCTACTTTTAGTGTGAGTTTGAAGCAAGTCCATCCTCTCATTAAAGTGGGGGCTAAATGTAGTGTGGGAAAATGTATACCCTTGCATTTTCACACTTGTTTGGGTGCACCTTGCTTTATTTATCTTTATTTATGTCTTATTGGTCCTATTATGCATCTGAATGTCTAATAAACTATATCTTTTTCTGGCTAATCCCAAAAAAAACCAGTGGATAAATGATAATTTAATGATTCTATCTATGTGTACCTAATTTTGGGACTGGGACTAATAATACACCTAGGGAATCTTTGTCCTTCATAGGTCTTGGGACCCTGATTTAACAAGTGCCTTAATGTGGCCCCTTTTTGGAGTCTATGCCTCAAGTTTGATGCTTCAGGACTAAAACGTTGGACCTAGGGTTTCTAAGTCCCCTTGAGGTATTTTCATGATTTAATTTCAAATTCTTGCAAGATTTAACACCCTTTAATTAATAATTTCATATTTAAGCTTGTTGTAGTGTAATTTCGGGATATTAAGCATTGATAAGTATAAATACAAGGTTATTTCACTCATTTTATCATTCCAAGCATATCAAGAATTCAATTATTCATTCAAGATCATTTAAAATTAGTTCACAAAGCATTTGGAGCCTTCATCAAGATTCAAGCATAATATCAAAGATCTTCTTGCATCATGTGTGTTTCTAAGCTAACATTTGTGATGTAGGGTTTTGATTCAAGAAAGCAATTAAAGTTAAGATCCATCAAGAATTTAATAAATTCAAGATCTACATTCAAGCTATCAATTTCACAAAAGCTTACAAATTTTATAACAATAGTTTGGTGAGTTGTAACATAGCATTTTGTTCATTCATAATTTCTCTCCTTTCTTTTATACTATTTCAAGGTTTAATTACCAACAAGGGGTTTGACCACTAGAAAACCCCCATTAACTAGCAATCAACAAGTTTTTTCTCTGTTGTGTGCTTTTTATTGTATATTTAGGTTGATGACTTGGAGATCATTTGAAGTGAAAAGAACTACAAAGTTGTAATCTTCATGGAAACTCACCTACAAGATAGATCTAAAAGTTTTAGAACCTAAGATAATAGAAGAAGGAAGTGAAAACATCAGGCCTCATTATCACTTTTAAGGATTTATAAAATTCAAATTGAGACTAAGATGGTAGCAAGTGTGTTTTAGTCATCCAAGTGGAATTTTGTAGAGATTCTTTCAGATCTTGATCTAACATTTGAAGATTCTTTATTTTCCCTAAAAACAACACCAGGAATAATAAGACAGTAAGGGTGTATTAGTCCTCCATAGCACATTTTCCCAACTTCTTTTCATTTTAGGAATCCTTGTCACATTTCTAGAATCCTCAAGTACACATACCCTAAATTCTAGTTGCATAATTTCATCATTTGCATCTTTAATTTAGCTTGCATTACTAGGTTTTATGAGTTGAATGTTAAGTTGTCTTTTCCAAGATTTTTATTGGTGGTGAACCCATCAAAGCTTAAAGAACCCCCTCCTAGGTCTTCCTTGTTGTGAATTGACTCACCTTTAGGTTGATAGTCAATCCAATTTGGATTCCTAGAACACTGTTGAGTGACCAAAAGAGGATAGAGTGGCTTCCTTCCCCCCTCTACTTTTCTATGATTCAATAAAGATGCCTAGGCCATTCTTTAGGGGCTTGTGACTTTTGAGAAGAAGCTTGAGTTCCTGTCTCAACAGTGGAATGAGATCACTGGTCTGAAGCATTTAGGAGACTTGCAAGTGTTTAGTGGTTTATTGTTGGTCCTAGTTCTGTGGTTTCTTTTTGTTTATTCCTATCGGTTGAACTATTTAAGATTTAGTTTCTACTTACCTTTTTTGTTTTCACACTACTTGTGAGTCCCAAATTTTTCTATATGGCTATATTGTAATGGGTATTGGCCCTTCCAATTTTAATATATTCAAAACATTTATATTATCTCAATAAACTAAGATTTATAGTTATCCCATAAACTAATCTTTGTGATATCCTTGCAACCAAAGATTAGAGAAAAAATCATGCTTAAAACCTAAAAAACACACATTAGACATATTACAACATAAAAAAAAACCTTGAGTCCAACTTCTAAATGACATGTAGTCCCTAAACTATTTCCTACAATCTTATTACATCGAATCAACATCATCTGAATATTATATATTACCCATAATATGCACAATAAAATCCCCCATAACTTGTCATTATTTTCAATTAGGCATGATGTTTGTGTATTCCATTTTATAGTTGGTATGTTATTTTAATTTATATTTTAACCCATATTATAACGGTAACTTATGGACACATTAATCTTTCTATACAATAGCAAGTCTTGACTAGTAATGGGGGCATGGTCCTTAATTTCTATGTGCTATATTTGTTACTTTTCCCTCTCATGTCTCACTAAATCTAGAAATAGCCTTGTGCATGGGGATCCATAATTATTCTTGTTTTATTTTCCTTTATATGATCCTTCAAGGAAATTGACACTATTTTGTGTGTAGGGATTCACTTATGTATGATGGTTGTTCCTTATCATAGTCCCAAAAATTCCATTTAATCACTTTGCATATGCAAGGCACTCCTCATTATTAATGGTCATTCCTTCATATTACCTACCAATGTCATCGTTTTCCTTGTGTGTAAAAGGACACCCTCTTATTCCCATCAGTTATGACATCACTAGATTCGCCATGACCATTTTGATCATGTAGGTGTTGGGAAACCTATTATTTCTATTTCATTTCATTTAATTTATAAATCATCACCTTTTTCTTTATACCTTGGTTCATAACACCCATTTCTATATCAAAACTAGGATTTATCTCCACATATTAGCATAAAAATTTATTCCCATCCCTCCCAATCCTATTCATCTTTATGCCATCCTAATTCCCTCCAATCCTAATTCATCAACCCATATCAACTTAAATAACAAGGTCATCATATCACACATTTTGGGATGTACTATTGAGGAAATAAACTTTCAATTCTTCCATACTATGAAATATAATAATATTTTTAACTGATTCATGGATTCACTCAACCCCCATAAAGTGATGCAATGATCAATATTTTAGTATTTCATCACACACAATAAGAAATGTATGATCACATCATGATATTAATGTAATATGAAATATTATCCATCTCACCTATAGATCACCCTACCCACCACAAGTCAAAAATTTAATCAAATATTGTAAGTTGTATGCTATGGAGAAGACACATGCACAACCTATCCCTTCCCCATACAACATCCTATTTACCATTCATGTCTACCATCTATCCATCCCTAACCATTCCCCCATTTTCTCCTATGACATTGTACTATAAAAAATATATAACTCTAACTTCATCTATGTATCCATCATTAACATACCTAAGAAACTATTCATATTACTATAAAAAAATAAAACTATAAGTTTCCATTTCATGATCACAAGTTTTAGGAACATCAAAAAAGGGTATATTTATCAAATATAATATCAAATTCATAGAAGCACTTGATTCCATATCCACATCCATCATGCATTTCTTTTATATATAATTCATGGTTAGTCACATCCATAGATATGATCGTATCTAATAATATAATCATATCTAGCATTAAAGCATCACATTGTACACCATTATAAATCCATAAAGTTTACACATGAAAAAATTCACAGTTAATTGAATAAATTTTAACATCATATCATCACATATATAATTAAACATCCACAACATATATATCATGACAAATTCATGACCATATCATATATATACATGTCAAAAAATAAGTCATGGTATAATGTACCCATAATCTAAGAGTACAAGAATGGTCCAATGATCTACTAGGAGTTTATACATAAAAAAGGATACAAAATTTTATATATATACCTAAGATGAGCTCTACCTAAAACCATCACCTAGACCATAGGATGTATTGATGGATATCCTTCCAACATACATGTTATCCTCCTTGACCTCCTTGACCATCCATATCTACTAGTTGATCTAGCTACATATGACATTTCATTTTGATATGTCAATGCTACCTACTCATATAAATGTTGATAATACTTAGCTACACATCTTACCTCTACAACTAACTTTGAAAACATAGTCGCATTTACTTCTATAAGATCTATTCCTTGTACACCTAGCAAATTTTTTGCTTGATCTTTATTTTCCTAAATAAAACATAAATCATGTTAATCCTATCATATTTTAGTTAGAAAATCATCCCTCTTTCTTCTCAATTGGCCTAGGCCCTCCTCCACTTGTGTATCGTTGAGCTCAAGCAACATCTTTTAGCCAACTAGTTGTGCTCAAATATATCTAGAAGTTATCATTTTATATTTTTGAATATTTTTCTCCCCTTGTAGTCTATCCCTCTCCATCTATAGGCTATCCCTCTATCTTATTGCTTGATCATGAGGTGCATGAGCTTCATCCCTCTCCCTTTAACATGCATCCAACTTTCATTGCACTACATCTAGCTAAACCTATGTGTCCTTCTCCTCTTCCTCATCATCCTAATACCACTCACTCAACTCCATTTCCTCTCTATCCTCTCCACCCTCTCTTACTCTCACCCTCAATAAACCTACCCTACTAAATCCACCTCTTCTGATCCTATCACTATCACTCCCACCCCCTTCATCACCCCTATATACACAATCATAAGGAATTTTCAATCTCACTAGGTGATTGAGGAACCTATAATTATACATAATTCAAAGTCACCCAACATAATCTATATTTATTTATAACAAACATGCTATTGGATATAACTCTAACAAGTCATATCAAAAATTGAAAAATCCACATGAATCACCCATGGACCTATCTATTGAGTCATTTGAGAAAATATCACTTCCCCAATCACTTTAACCAATGGTAATTTGAGATATTGAAATACCTTATGTATGAGATACTACTCTATCACATGAGAAGTACACCAAAAATGAAGCATAGTAAGTGCACATATGCCACTCACATTTCATCGCATATCGGGCTCATACAATTACACATATTTTTGTTTATGTATTCTCTTTACCTCACTTGTAATGATCATAGTATAGCTATATGCTTTTGTGCTGATGGATTTAGCAATATGACCTCACATCCCAAACTCCTCCAATCTCTATATATCACCATTTGCATGTCGTAGTAAAAATGGTCTAACACACATGGACCCCAATCAAATACCATATCCTAAAATACCATCTAGCACCCATGCTCACTAAGCTAATAAGGAATCATTGTGATCTATTGGATGGCATTAATATACCACTTACAAGAAATGCTAAGAATATGATAAAATCCCTCTAAGACCTACATCCCTATAGTCATGTCCATAGATCTATGCTCAATGGGGGGAGGTCTACAATCATAAATAGTCTCTCTAATTATATATATTCCCCCTCTAGCCAATACATTAATATCTCTCCATGCATAAGAATCTAAAATTTCTTCCACATATTGTCTAATATGATCACCATCTCTCTTTTTGGAAATAAGAAAGAGGTAATATTTCTTAACAATCTCTCGAATGTGGCTACCATCATAGCAACTATGTGCATGGATATTAGGAGTTACCTCATGCAATCCTACATGATCACAAAAATCTTAATCCATTTTTATTAGTAGTGGTTTGTACCATAGAAAAATGGATATTTGGACATTTTCATGGTCATTTAGGTCTTTTTCCTATGATGCTTGGCCTATTTTTCTTAGATTTAATTTTTCAATGTGACTTACACATTCACATTAAGTCTTGAATATTCAAATTATTAAGACTTTATGATGTATTGTAAAGCTTGTTGTGAAGTGTTGTAACACATTTCTACACTTTTCTAGACTCTTCTTATTATAATTCATCTAAATGTTCCCTTTTTATCCCTTACCAAGTCTTATTTTGAAGTGTTATAAAGTCTTGTAACAAACTTTAGTGCTTCTCTAGACTTTCAGCACTAATTACACCTTTCTTATGCTTTATTTGGCCCATTTATGCCCTTATAGGCCTTAATTAAGTGTGTTTTTGAATATAAACTTGAAAAATATCATTAAATACAACTTAATCCCTAACACTCACTTGCATACCTTGAGTGGGACCCATTTTCCATGGGTGGTGAATGAGTCCCTCTTGGCACAAAATTCAAAATAAATTCAAATTTTTTTTGGGTTTTTATTCATTAAGACCTTAGGCTAGCCTGTGATGTTGCATTTTTGAGAAATTAGGTCATAATTGTGTATAAATACATAATTTTCTATTCATTTTAATCATATTCCCCCATTCATCATCAAGCAACATAGCTCATTATTGCATCCACTTAAGCATCATAGCATCATTCAATCAAGCAATTATCAAGCATCTTGGAGCAACCATTGACATATATTGAAACTTCAACAACAAGGGTTTGGTGAGTTCATGACACTTGCATGTTATTTTTTCATCATTCCTTTCTTATTTCATTTCATTTCATAGGGTTTGATTACCAAAGTGGGCTTTGACCAAGGAAAAACCCTATGATGTAACCCTTAAGAATTTTCCCCCTCTTTGCAAGTGTGTTTATAGGTCTTGTAAGTAGATTTATCAAAGAGATAGGTGTTGAAAAATGGTCAAGTCATAAAATGTATTCAAGTCAGTAAAGACCTAATTCAAGCTTGGAGACATCATTCAGCCCGTTTACTACTAATTTGGATCTGTCAACTTGACAAGAAGACAAGTATAGATTTGGACCAATAGAGTTGACTTGAGAATTTGCATATTTTTATAGGTGTACTAATTTTCCATCAGTAGCAAATGAGTCCCTCTACCAGGATGGAAAAGGTGATTTATGAGGTTTTCAGTTCTTGGAACTAGGTTTGTCTAGGATCATCATGGAAAAAATAGGCCCTCAAGTGGCAAAATTTAAAAAAAAAATAGAGTTAGGCAACTTCAACATAAAAATTTGAATAAGTTATCATATTATTTCAAATATATGTAATAATAGAATTTAGAATAAATTAAATGTAGTTTCTAAACTACTAGGCTTTTTTTTTAAATCTATTCGTGAAAGTTTTAGATTCAATGTAGTAGTACTTAAATTTAGGGAAAAATAAGAAGTCAGTGTTTTTCTGACCACCCTAACCATAATAAATGATAATATTTTACATATAAGTAGAGGAATCCTCATGTCCCGTGATGTGATGTATATTTTTTGTAATTTTTTTTCCAAGTAAATAATTATTTATGATTTTTGTTACAAATTATAAAAAATATTAAAACTCATATATCTAACCACCTTAACTTGGCCGTAAAACTTCATGAAATTCTAACCCTTTTTAACTTCTATAGTATACATAGAATGTGATACATGTTTTGGATTCAAAAAATGTGATATCATTTGAAAACTATAGATGTTTTTCAATCAGCCTATCAATTAGTACTTTAGTCGTAATTCAAATAGAAAATGAATAATAATTACTTATTAAATTCAAAGTAAAGCATAATTTATATTGGTGGAAAGCCGAGAATCTCCTTTAAAAACCCTTTTTGTTTCATCAATTTTTTGGGTAAAACAAAGTCATCATCCACATACCCTACACATACCCATCACCACTTTTGCCCCTCATGATTCTCACATACCCTTGCACTTCCTAAACATGTTTTAGTAGTAGAATTTTCTCAAACTTGACTAATTCACCATCAAGGTGAATGTCCCCAGTTGCTCATCAATAGTGATTTCTAAACATTCCAAACCCTCCCAAAGACGTACCTTTTCCTCTAGGTGCACTCCATTCAGTTCCACTAAGTTTTGTTTTCATTTGTTTATGTTTCTAGTTCATTTTTGCATACCTCACTGTTTTCAAACGCTTTCATATTTCCTAGGTTTCTGCATAATCAATCGATTTTATTAGTTTGTTGCATTTAGGTCATTTCATTTGGGCATATTTTCACTATAGTTTTATTAGTTTGAATGAATCTAATGAAACCTTCAAAATTTTCAATATTTTCAAATTTTGAAGGCCCATTTTGAAATTTTTTTCTTTTCACACTTAGAAGGGTCACAATTTGGAGCCTATTGATTTTCATGTCAAATCCTTTCATGGAAATACTCATGTGACATATGTGAACATGCATGTTAGTTTTCAACTTCCCATGATGATTTTTGATAGTGTTTTGAAAAGCAAAGTTGGAGGGTTATGTGGCTGTTTTGTTGTTTGCAAACTCTCTATCTTGCAAAGTGGCCTCCTATTTGAGTTGATATTTTGTAACTAGATGATCTTCATGTCAAACGGATTGTGTCTCTCCATTATCCCTACATTCGCGTACTCCCCGTTCCACATTCAAATCCTTATGATCTAATTTGGTATTTTTACTAGGACAAAAGCAAATGCAATTTGCTATGTTTTGCATCTACATTTTCAGAACTTTTCAAAGTCATCAAGTTTGACCCTCAATATCTTGTGATGAATAATGATTTAAAAAAATCCCTCTTGCACACATATTTAGTGTACCCTAATGACTTAGTGTGTCCAATGGTAGTTCCCCTAAGGATGATTTGACATTTTTTCAAAGTGGCAACTTGGTGAGCTTTAATTGGTTTTAAACAAGTATAGTTGTAAAGTCTAATTGAGAAACTTTGATGTTGAATATCTTTTACCTCATGATTTTTTTTGCGAAGCCATTTGGTGCACTCCATTATTAGTTCAAATGTATACATGCATGTAAGTTTGCATGGATCTAGGAGGTCATTTGACAAGTTTCCCAGGGCAATTCTAGAGGCCACTTGACCTATTTGGCTCGCTGCTCAAATAGGCCAAAAAGAAAGTTTTAATGGAAAGCCAATTTATATTTTCACCTCAAATGCATATGTAAGTAGCCTCAAATCATTTCAAAGTAAAATTTGTTTCAAAACATTTATTTTTTAGTTGGGCCCACATGGGGACCCGACATACTTTACATGGTTATAAGGTTATAGGTGTTGTATTGCAGCCTATTAGAAGACACTTTGGTCATTAAAGGCATGAATTAACACTATTCCATCATTGTATTTTCATTTTTCATTATCATAAATTTCTTCAATCAACACAAATGAAGATTGTGTTCTTGGAGTATTGACAAACACTGAGAGGGGGGGTGAATTAGTGTCTAATAGATAGACCAAAAAATTTAGGCCTTTTAAATTTTGAAAATGTCCTTTAGTTCAAATAACCTTTCGATTGATAATAGAGAAGAGTGATTACTTTGAGAGAATTTATGAAAAGGGGTAAACTTAGTTCATTAGATAAATTATTCCAATATGATTTGTTTGAGATATCTTACACTTGCAAAAGATGTGACTTACAATGTTTAACAATCAAACCATGATGAAAAAATGGGTGCAACTCATAATACTGTGTAAATGAAGACCAACATCATTGACTCACTTTAAGACCACTAGTTTTCAATGCAGCTTTATGAGACACTGCAACAACTATGCAATTGAATGACACATGATAGTCATTGACACAATAGAGAACTTTAGTATGTTGTGACAAATTGAAACATAACACTCTTGAACAATGGAATAACATGTGATGTGATAGATTTAATGCTTTTCATCACAACATGTGAACACATGTTTGGTTAAATAGAATTTTTGAAACTAGTTTGCAACATATGACTGTGAAAGTACTTATAACATTCTAACGACATATCACATTGACATTGCAGAAATAAGAACTGATAATAGACATTAATGCATATGATAACTTATGAAAATCAGATAGACATGAAAAAAATCACACCAAGACTCATCACATAACACATTATATGTCCTGAGTGAAAAACCCTCTTGTGGAATAAAAACCACTTGAAAAATATATTACTTTATTCAGATAGAGCACCAAATCAACACAATTTAGGAGCACCAACTACCCACTAATTTAGAGAACCAACTCTAGGAGCACCAACCCCTCACTAATTTAGAGCACCAACTAGAGGAGCAACAACTCCATTACTATGCAACACAATTACAATATTCTATTAGAACCCTAGAAGCACAATTTGCAGTCCTAGAATTTCAAAAGAAAACTATAAATATTTTCAATAAGCACATTGAAGAATGTTGTATGAGAATGATGACATCTTACTTTATACAAATATCTAATATTTAGAAGGATTTTCAATGTAATACAACTTCTAGACTGAACATTTGAAACATCATCTTCCTCCTTTGAGTAACCAAGAAAATGCTTGAAAGCCATCTTTTAAAGGAACTGTGAATAACAACCTCTAAAATTAGTTTATGTAACTATAAACAAACTTGAGTTAGGGTTTTGGAATAATAAACTCTTTTACCAATTTTATAGCTAAAACAAGATGAGTATATTTTAGTTATAGCCTAAGAGAAGAATCATTAGAAACCCTATAGGATTGTTAACCAATATTTTCAAATAGATTCCTTAAAAAAAACATTATCAAAAAATTATTCACAAAACCAACATCATTAACCTTCTCTTTAACCAACTGATCCAAAGCTCTTATTAAAAAAAATTGCAAATATATGTTGGAAGAAACTGAATGAGAAACATGATGACCTATCAAGAAGTTCCCAATGACTCAGCTGGTAACATGCCACCAAATCTCCACTTACTAACTTCCACATTCAGGCTCTCAATAACTTATAGTCAACATTCAATATCAATCAAAGTGCTTGGTCATGCCCACAAAAGGATATAAAATCACAGCAAAACCTATCCTGGGAATTGGACATTCCAGCAGGTGACTAATACCTCTTCGTGGTCGTTCATTTACTTGTCAAACTAGGGAACGCAAACTTTAAATGGAGCGGCACTATATGTGCACTTAGAACCAGTTTCACCATGATTTTTACCGTGAAATAAATGCTGAAAGGAATTCTACTTATGCTACTAAAATAACAAAGCCTTCTAAACTTAACCAAAGTAGAAACCATAACAACTACAACTGAGAAACAAACTATGAACTGGCCTTATGCTGCAGGAACAAACACAGGGATGGATTCTCGATGTTGCAGGAACAATATAAGACTGAGTTTGCACTGAAAATTCAAGAACGAAATCTAACTTATGATCAACAAAAAATAAACGACTAACTAACTAACTACAAATACTTACTAAGTGGGCCCCCTTAGCAAGCATCAACTAATTATGCAAGAATTGAACTCAAAACTTCATCAGCTTTTATTCATAAACTCAAAATGGTATACATTGTTATGCTCATATGAAAACTAACACAAAACTCTATCTCTTATCATAGTATTGATTCTTACATACTCTGCTTCTTATTATCATACTAACTTTTACATGATATCCTTTCTATGCTTGTTATGCTTGCTCCCTTGTGCAGGAGGAACACTTATTTAAAACAAAAAAGCAACTAACTACCTAACTCTAATAGAGAAAGACGTGGACATAAATGAATCCTAAAACCGAGGAACAAACTTCTCATAAATGAAAACATATCCGTTCAACACGATCCAAATAATTTAGCATTCCACTCTTTCTAGATTAATGATCATTTAAGTTTCTTCCCAACGACCCGGACAGAGAGTCTTCGCTGGTACAACTTCCTCGACGTCATGCAAGAAATGGACTTTACTGCAGGGCCGAGATCCGTTGCGCTTGACACGTTCATGCTTCCTTCAACAACCTGCGATGCACAAGGTGACAGAGGTGAAAGAAAGCATTCGTAGCAAACAACACGATACATTCATTAATCACATATTAAATCTATCCCATTATTCAAAAACCATATGCATTATATCAGTCATTCGGGAAGTCAAACAGGGTAATTAATAAGACACATGGAGATGTTAGCCCAGGAACGTATTGCTAAAGATAATTACCCATTTTAGATAAAAAGTATTTAATAAAAGAGTTAAAACATCCATTAGCAGTAAAAGTAGAGATATTAAAAGTACATCATGATACTCAAATTATGAGCATATCCTGAGCTCATCGGTGCTAATACATCAAACCATCCTTTATACACAAATTCTTTCAGAGTGTCGATCTGCAAAATCAGAAAACATATGGCGATTGCTAGGGTTTCAAAACTATACACAATGCATAATAAGTTTTCCCTAGCTTTTACTTCAAGCCTTTCAAAGACTTTATTAAAAACAATGATGCTTTGAAGTCCGATAACAAAAACTCAATAATACACATGATTTAATCAGACATCATAATGATTTTGAGTCTGATGTCAAAGTCTTCTGCCACAGATGTAGACACACATTATTGCCACATCATAACCAAATATACATTGTCGGTGCCAAGTCGCCAATTCAACAATCGATGACTTTCAAAACAACAGATGATAACATTCATAATCAAATACAATCATAATACCTTTCACTGCCAGGTCATCTAATGAATGAAGCCGATAACACATTTTTTGTGTGTTGTAACTCAACAACTAGGTCAACACTACCCAATACAAGCATTATGCCCAAAACATTAATCAAAGACAATATTGATTCCTTGATATCATTGCCAAGACTTTTAAAAAGTCTATTCCATTGAAATCACATGCTTAGTATATTTGATGCTCTTTAGGAGTATAAATCAAACAAATGTTGGCAAGATATGATTTACCATGTATCAAATGTTGCATACTTCTGCGTAAGCATAAGATGCACTCATATATCATTTTTATATTATTAGCCCAATTTCACAAATGTATAAACAAATGTTATACCTTAAATGTATCACATGTCAACAACCATATACCCGAAGCTATGATTTGAAAGCATGAAAAGAATAAATCTGATTGACTTGTAGCACCTTGTTAAAAAAATGATAATAATATCAGAACCAACATGTATAAAAACTGAAGCATGGAAATATGAAACTTGTAATCACATGCCATGAACCATGTGTAAATACCATGTAAATCAACTATAATTATCTTGTACTAAAACAAGTTGAAAATGCATCTTGTCAACATCCACCAAGCATATCATCACATTCATATCAAAAAACCAAAAAAAACTACGAGCCGACAGGTGTTTTATTTGAATCGACATGGAATAAAAGGACAACACTACTTAATCTTGCTAAGTTATTTGAATAGCTACATATATTGACAAAATAAAATATTGTGCAAGATGATACTATCCAAATTTCTTGATTATATGGGATGCATATCTTCATTTTGCAGCTAGGGCCTAAGTTCTATATGAAATCTAATTAGGTTTTAACCTTTCTAGAGATGCACATAAGGTGGATAAAATTATATCATGAAATTGACAAGTTAATGCAGGAGAATGGTAGGCTAAAAAATGAAAATGGTGGCCTATAAGTTCAAGGTCAAAATATAGTTGAAGAATCATCATATATAAGGCATTTGAAGATTAACAAAAGTGTATTTTTAGCCAATGTCAGGATGAATGATCTAAAAAGAGCTAGAAACTAGTATGGTTGTGAATTATTGATTGGATCCTGGTGCTCATGGAGAAGGAACTATTTATTTTTCACCACAGTAAAGGGTTTGTGATTGCATGTGATTTTGTTGCTATAAACCTTCAAGTATGTGTTGATTTCCACTGTGCAACGTAATCTATCTCCAAGTACTTTGCAATAGAAATTGTTATGGAGAGTTTGTTGATCAAAAATTATAATAGAAATACGAGAGGCAAATGAAACATCAAAATAATGGACAGTTGCAATATTCTGATGCACTCATTAACACTAGTGATCCTGAAATATATTTGTAATTAACATCAACATATAATGAACTCTATCAAGATAAGAAGGGGGTCATGGGTACAAAGCATGTGTGTCAATGAGTAGAAATTTTTCTAAATGAAGTCAAGCAATATGCCCTCTTCACTCATTTTTCAGTGCTTGAAGTTTATTTGAGGGCCAATAAATGGCTCAATGCACAAGCTTGGCATAGCAAGAGGTGAGTATAGATTTTGTTTTCTCGACAAGAGGAGGGATCCAAATACTAGAAGCATATTTGCACAAAATGGATTTGTTGAAAAATCTTCATAAGTTGTTGGAATTTATTTCTCCTGAGCCTGCTCTCACATCAGCTCATGACAGCTCCAAAAGTAAATGTGGTAGCTATTTTTGAATTCCCAATTTATGGTGGTAGGTAATTTCAAATTTTGAGAGGGAATGTTGAAGAGACAAAAAAAATTGAAGGTAGTTAGTTCTACCAGTTGGAGAAGAAGATTTCCTAAGCAACCAGTAGTCTAAAGAGGAATGTTTTGTTTTTTTCTATATGCAATTAAGAGAAATGTTTGAGCAATAGTAGTTGTGTTTTTTTTTTGTATGTGTGTAGTGATTGCTCCTAAACAGCTCTGTGTAGCTCCTGATAGTGAGCTCCTAGTAGCTCTTAAAGTTTTTCTATCTGGTTGAGTAGCTCATGAAAGATCCCAACAACTTGTAGTTCATAGCTTAGGTTTATTTTTCTAAGTTTTATGCTTAGTATTTTATGTACTATCATTTCTAGTTTTATGAATAGAAAGGAAGTTGCATGTCTCCTTGTGCTTCCACATTTTGATTTTTGTATTTCCGGTTTAGCTAGAAAATAGAGCAACAACTCCATTGTTATTTTGTGCATTAAAAAATTGTTAATTTCTATATGGTATCAAAGCCATAGGCCCCATTTTTTTCATGAGTTAGGGCATTTTTTTTTCTAGGTATTAATTTTTTTTCTTGTAGGAGACATGGGTGGAGTTGAAGGGAAGCGTTGGCAACAACCACCATCCTTTAACAGATGAAACTATAATGTTTGGGAAAAGAAGATGAAGACTATAAGG
>VDFB02214903.1:0-11270 GCA_007258455.2 Sequoia sempervirens | reverse complement strand
TTTATCGGGGAGACCCTTGGTCGAAAGGATTAGTTCAGGAAGAAGCCTCAATGATGAAGAAAGGTCTTGTTGATGGGGGAAATCTTGGAGTCTTTGCAGTGACAAAATGACTTTGGTATGAAGTCTTAGCAGTGGATGGAGAGTCTCACCGATGATGAGGGGTCTTCAGTATAACTCTTGGCGAATGGTGGTCTCAGGGTAACTTGGAGAACTCAATAAGAACTCTCAGTGAAGAGTGGTATGTCTCACCGATAGCATTCGCTTAGTGTCCTCGAAGTAACATGTGATGGCTCGGTAAGAAGTCTTACCGATGTGTGAAGTCTTGCTGACCGTTCAGTGCTTGATGTAACTAAAGGGGTCTCGATGTGAAGTCTCAGCGACGAACAAAAGTCTTGCCAACTGCTGATCACTTCAGAGAAAGTCTTTGAACTTCTGGATGATCCCTTGGCGAAAGACGATAGTCTCACCAATGTAAGTTCTATTGTCTATGTGACTTTTGAACCTTGGTATGAAGTCCTGGCAAAAGCGATGAGTCTCGCCGACTAGTAGATGCACACGAATTAGTATGAAGGCTCGCCGTGAGGTCCTAGCGAGAGCGATAGTCTTGCCGAAGGTAAAATTGAAGTCAATGCAACGGGTGAACTCAATATAACCTCTTGTTGATTGTAAGGACTCTTGGCGATATTGAATGTTGACTGTGTTGGCATCGAGTAGACATAGATAGTGTCTCACCGATATGCCAACACAACTTGACATGGTTATCATAACGCGAGCACGTTATTAACCAATAGAGATATGTTCATTTAGGATTAAATAATGTGCTCGCGTTATCACTAAAATGGTAAAAAATCACAGTATACCCATGATGTCGGCCCACATTCTACATATTCTCCTGGTTTTGCATGTGTTCTGACAAAAAGTAGCTTTTTGGTGATTGAGTGAAGTGTGCATGCATGATTTTGAGATTCCATCACCTTTTGAATGTTCTTTCCATCACCTTTGCATGAAATAGCAGAGTTTTCATGTTGAGAGGCATATAATATCAATTCAAGTTTGAATTATAGTGATAATTTATATACAATTGAAATTTGGAGGGGAACACGCTTTTGAAGTAGTCAAAATTTTGAGGAGTTTGAGGAAGGAAGAAGCAAAGGATGCATAATTGGGTAGAACTCCTCTATTTGAAACTTTTCTTTTTTAGGTATGTGAAATCTTTGTACATTTTATTTCATTCTATTATGGCTTGCTTTCATATTTGTTGTTTAGCTTATTCCATGTTGGTCAAATTGTTTGTTTGTGATGCAATATCAGATTGCCAAGCCACTCAATAACATCATTTCTTTAGGGATCTTCCTTCCCAAATCAATAAAGAGTAAAAGATCAATTTATACAAACTTTGTCAAATTCATCCAAAACTACTTTTCATTCAACCAAAATCCATTTATTTCATTTCAAGTTATAAGGGTATCAGTAGCCAATTCACCATCTCCATATAGTAAACCATTTTCAGAATCAACTTTCATCTTTGTTCTTGTCATAAACAATACAACAATCACTCATCAACTCAACTTACCCCTTCAAGGAAAAAAAAATCAAACACCTCTGTTCCTTAGACCTGTAATCATACATCATCCCAACCATTTAAGATATCTTTGCTCAAATCAACACATCCATCATCCTATCTTCACTTAAACACCATTTGTAACAACAACAAGCAACATTAGTTTAAAACTATCACCAAACCTTTAAGATACCAATTTCATCATGTTTTGATTGTAATATTCCAATATATCAATATAGACACACTCTGACTACTTTGCATTCAAGAAACCATTGCCATATATTGGAAACATATGCCCAAATCATCAAATCTTTCACAATCTACCTTCAAAACATTACCAAGCATAGACACAACCGTGGCATCACAAATGAGACTGCTCCCAAGCACTTAACAACATTCCTTTCGTTGTTTCTACATATTCTCTATTTTTAGCAAACAATGCCAAATATCTCTAGGAGGTCAACATTCCATCTAATCGGGTGATTCCTTGTCTATCATAAAGCATTTACACAATCCCAAATACAGATTCTTAGGCCTATTTTTGATCCTTTTCAACATACTATAAAAATTTATACACTTATTTCACAAAACAGAGTAGAACCAACATGCTGTCTACTGGTAAAAGCCCTTAACTAGGTCAATTTATCAAAGCAAGTCATCATAGAACTACCCACTAATCCACCAAACCTGCAAACAGTCTTAGGCCATGTGTAGAAACTCACAAATAAACAAGTTTCAAGATGGGAAACACCCATCAATACACAAAATCAGTAAACATTTGATTATAGGGTGAAAACACACCAACCATGAGGGTTTCTTTAATGAAACATTTGCAAAACCTCTACTACTTTGCCCAACAATTGAAACATGCTTCATTATGTCTACAAATTATTTTGAAATCATTTCTAAGCTCCTCTACATGTTGTTTCCTCAAACCCTACTTGAAAACACCATTTTTTTGAATGAGAAAATTTAGAATTTTGTTCATGCAATAGTATCCCGACTTCTTATTTCTATTTACCCCTGCCACACACATCTTCACATTGAAAAGACACTAAATATGATCCATTCCACCAACCTACTAGCCCTACATTGGTGGAATAGCTAAGAATTTCTTTTTAGACTCTCTAAAAAATTCTAAGGAAACCACAGATCGAGACATAGGAAACTAAGTTCAAATTAGATTGATTATTTGAATTACAATTCCTACAACTTTCAAGAATGAAAGAAGTCTCTTTCCCTAAAAAGAATAAAATCTTAGAACATGCTTGAATCACTATGCAACCTGAAAACAAGAATAGAAAAGGTTTCCAAAATAACTAAGCAGAGGTTTTTTTATTAATTTTTATAGATTTTTGGGATAGAAGATCTTCCTTTCTCGAGCTTACAATTATTTTTAAAGGTTTCTAAATTAGTTGAAATAACTGCCTCTTCATCTTCATCAACCCATCCTTTCCCTTCCACAAAAAAGACTCTTCACCTTCTTGCTTTTGTGCAATTTTACATTTTTACAATAATTGACAACTTTTGTTATAAAAAGCAACTTTTCAATAATATCACCTAGTGACCTATTTCATGTGCAAATAAATTAAAATTCATCATTTAATGACCTTCACTCATCATATTTACTTGAACATTACAAATTGAACAAATTAGCCTTTTGAAGGAATTTCATGACCTAGGTGCTCCTGCACCATTTTGTCATGTTACAACATTATGTTGTCAATGGACATTTTAAATCAAACAATTCGATACACTTTCCTATTACATTTTTAAACCACATCTCTTTGAGGCATTTTGTTAAATTTAACAATTCACTTTCTTTTTGTATGCTTCCAAAGCTATCATTGAGTTATTTTGTCAAACAGTTATACAAACCAACTTTCATTGACTTTCTTTGTGTATGCTTCCAAAGCTTTCATTGAGTTATGCTTCCAAAGCTTTCAATTAGTTAATTTGACAACTTAGCACTTTTTACACAGGTAAAATTATTCATCATGCCAAAGAAACGAACTGTTAAAAGAAAAAAACTAATAGATGATCAGCTCCAAGCCATCAAAGATAAAGAGAAAAAATGGATGAGGGAATTTCGTGAAAAGCAGAAATTGGGAACGATTGATGAAAACAAGCCAGTTGAAGAGGAACCTCAACTGTCAAAAAGAGAAAAGAAATTGGTAGCACAAAGGGCACGAATGTGAAAGAGTCATGCTAGGGGAGATGTAGATACCGTAGTTGGAGACACACCATCTACCGCAAGTGAATACGAAGGGACACCATTAAGCACAAGCGAATATGGAGGGACACCATCTACCACAAGTGAGTATGGTTGGACACCATCCACCACATCTGAAGTTGAGAGTACATCATCACTCAGAGTTGAGGAACAAGGTATGTCATCATCCCCACATGAACCTCAAGGTATATCTTCTATTCCACTCTCGATCGAACGTATGCAATCTAGCCCACCTCACTAAATATTGATGAAATTGCTAATGTTGAGATGTATGTACCTAAGAGAACACCACCTAGAATTTTGTGTAGAAAGCCAAAGTTTTTTATTAATATTGATGAGGATATTTTGTAGCACATGGAAGGTAAGATTCCAGAATGCACTTGTAGAAGATATGCTGATAAGATTTGGAAAATGTTCTTTGAAAGGCTAAATGAGACTATAAGATGTCAACTATTTGTTCAAATGATGTGGGGTTTAAAGTACAAAAACATCATGAAGACTCTTGGGTTGAGAACATCGAATGCATCAAGTGAAAACACTATTGTGAAGAATATAATGGATGCTTATGACAATGTGGGTAAGACCTCATGCTCAAAGGATAGTAATGTCACCCAATGTGTCATTACATTGACTTTGATAATATATCAAACAAAGAGATCTCGCATCATTAAAAAAGACAAGTGAACAAATGGGAATTAGTAGAAAAACTTTATCAAACACCATTCAAAGGCGGCAAAGAATTGAGGGCATCAATTCAAATGAATTATGGGCATTCTCGGGGAGACTGCCACACAAAGATAAAAAAGTTGTTGAAGCATTGCGAACACTAACTGAAGATTATTGGAAGAATAATACAAGGCCATCTCCAAATCAAAGGGATGTCATAAGAAGGAGAATCGGTAGTCGAAACCGTGAGCCACATCCAAAGCATTTTTTGGATACGACTCAAACCCAATTTTTTCATAAATTTCAAAATTCTTATCCTCAAATTAGTATTTCTCAAAGATTTTTTGAAATGATTTAAACCTTTTATGTCAAGATAAATCACTACTGGGACGCGACTACTTGTTTTGTAAACTACATATTGAATTTCTAACCATTATGATGTTTATCATTCTATATGTTTACATTTGCATACTAACGATGTTTTGTAGGATTGTGGCATAGAAGCCCCACCAAAATCTTCAAGAAAGTTCTTATCAAAATTTTTATGTGAAATAGAGGGTGGCCAAATATTCTATAGGAAAACATGCTTGGATGGTTTATGCGAGCATTGTGGTGGCTTGCAACGAATGCTAGTATGTCAACATATGGAAAGCACATATGAGGTGGACAAAAACTAGTAGAGTTCGGGAAGTATAAAACAATGGCATATGCTACAAAAGATGGGTTTGAAGAAAAAAGGTGTGAGTTGGTTATTCAGAAGATTCTAGTGTATCAATTCATGTCCATGTTTCATGAGAATCTAGTGTATGAGTATTCTAGGCATACCCATAGAGCCCAATGGCTGGACACACAATTCAAGCTATGCAAGGACACCTTTCCACTTGGTAGCATAGTATCAGTGGTTGACTTTGTAGAGAACTACACTCTACAACAACAATGTGAGGTGCAGTCACAATATTACAACTCCACACAGGTTTTGATATTTGTGCACATAGCATTCATACATGCAACTGAAAGTATAGAGGACAAAAGGAAGGTATTGAGGGAGTATCACTTTTATATTAGTGATTATCGCACACATTCTCTAGAGTTCATGCAAGGTTGCTTCCAGATGTTCTACAATCATTTGGATCAGAGGGGTATATCATATGATCAACATATAATATGGTCAGATAACTGTGCAGCACAGTTCAAGAATGCGCATGTTCTACTAGTTGTGCAGGATGCATCTCACTACACATGTTCAACATATGTGGAACTTTTGTGAGGCCAGACATGGAAAGGGAGAGCATGACGGTGCATGTGTGAAAAGAGCATTAGCACGAGAAGAGTTAAAGTATAAAGATAGTGCACAGTTGATAAATTCAAGGTCAATCGTCAAGTGGTGTAATGGTTCGATGGGTCTAGGTAATGAAGGCACACCTTCAGTTCGTAGATTTTTTTGGTTGATGGTTGATGGTTTATGCAGTTATTACAGATGAAGACAATGAAGAGGGTACAAAATATTACTTGTGTCGTTGTCTTGAGGAAAAAAAGAAATTGGAAGCCCCAATTATAGATGGAGAAAACATTGAATACCCTACAGGCTCAGTTGTTGTTACTGGAACGCGGCTGAGAAGGTACCCACATAAGAGTGTTAAACATTAGTTGTTTGAGGAATTTGACACACATCGTAAGATTCTTCATTACTCAAACCTTGTCATGGCATCCAATGTTCGTTTGAGAAAATATGGGGGTAGACCTTTGAACAAGACCTTGTGGAAAGTCTGTGAGTTTGACCATGAGGCAATACTTGACACAATACAGAGTAGAGCAAACCCAGATGGTTCATTGGATTAATTTTTAAGTATATGCAAAATGGTTCTTATTAATTTATACTTGTATCCACGTCAGGTTGGTTGATGCCAATGCTATCATCTCATTTTACTTTGTGTATCTGTATGTAACCAGGAAAACATTGATTGGTGTCCCCTTGCATAAAATGCATATTTATGAGCCATCCAAGAGAATCTCAAGTAGAAAAGCAATGCAACATCCTTATTTTTGTGATCTTGACAAATCTCAATTATGATTTTAAGCCATTAAAAAAGTGTGCTAAGCTGATGAGGAAATTTCAAGTTATTCATTTGAATTTAACCTTATCATGGCACCTATGACATAGATATATTATAAGAGCATCTCTAAATTTCAATAAATTCTATTCATAAGAGCATAGACAAGGCAGTGAAATCTTTGAAAAAATGCTTCAAAGAAATGTAGTCTCATGGTGATGGAATGGCATGACGAATTCCATGACAAGCAAATTGTTGTGGATTGTCATGGCATTCCATCACCATTGAGACCACATTTCTTTGAGGCTTTTTTTCAAACAGTTTGCTGCCTTTTCTATGCTATTGCTTATTAGTATGCTTTGATAGATTTTTCCAAGCATCCATAGCTTATTTGGAAGCACCTATTTTAGGATTTTAGCCATAGCAACAAGGAAGCGAACTGTTTGATAGAATGCTTTGGTAAACATGTATGATAAATGTACTGGCATAGAGAAGGCAACGAACTGTTTGAAAAAATGCCTCAAAGAAATGTGGTCTCATGGTGATGGAATGCCATGAAAATCCACAACAATTTTCTTGTCATGTGATGCAGAGGGGATGGAACTTTAGTCAAAACTAAAAGTTTCAAGGATTACAATGAAGCAATCTCAAACACTCTTCCAAGCACCCTGATGGAGACAAGCCTCAATAGTGCACTTATAACTTAGATGCTTTCCTAATGGACCCAAACCCTTGGAGTGATATCAAGGAACTCAATTTTTTTTTCTTGAATGGTTTCAAAGCCCCAAACCTCCTCAAGGCCTTTAGACAAAACTCACTTTTTGCACCTTGACAGGGCTTCTAGCCCAATCCAGGCTTCTAGCGATGGTTTGACTTTTCACTCAACTTCCCCAAAAGGAATCCTCAATATAATGACTGATTCAGATGTGACTCATGATGATACACAAAATATCAAATCATTTATGGAACTTGTTCTGGATCAAACGTACCAAAATCTGCTGTTTCCTCAAATTTAAGGCCTAATTAGCCCACTTTTTCAAAGCAACCCCTCTCTAAACTTATCCCTTGACTATGAAAATTTCAACAGTGTTTTAAAATGTTCCCAAACCAAATATTTTCAAGGTATTAGTCTTCTTTGACACCCTCAACACCCTAAATCACAAAACCCTCAATAAATTGTTCCAAAACTAGGGCCTCTTGAAAATTAGCTTTCCCAACACTTCCAGAACCTTCTATTGGACTTTTCACCAATAACTCAACATATCTAAACACCTTCAACTCAGAAATATACCCCTTATTAAGGTAGATTTCCTGCTGCTACACTTTAGGCACCATTTTCATGCGCTTTTCCTTGCTAAAACTCAGTGTACACCCAAGAATCCCTCTTTCCTGCATAATAACTTGTTAGATATGTATAATAAAAGTTAGATATGATCCATTTCACAAGTTTTCAGTCACACTCTCCCATGAAATGGATCATTTATTCATGAAGACTCTCAAAACTAGTGAAAAATCTATACTTTTTGAGGACAGTAAACAATATAATACAAGAAACTGATTCCCAACATTATTCAGGTCATTCAAAAGGTTAAATGCATGTCAATACAAGTTATTAAACCATCCAAATGATCATGACACCAAAATGAATTAGAGATTCATCAAAAAACTCAAGAAAATGCAAAAAGATTGAAGTTTTTATTGATTTTCCGTAGCAATCCGTACAACACTTGCAATATCAGCCAACCCTCTGTACAAATGCTTTCTCGAGGCTTATAGACTCATCCTACAATTGTACCAACCAATTATAATTGATTTTATTACATTATTGTGATTAAAACTCCTAAAACTCACTTTTCCACCCAAAGTTGGGTTTCAAAAATTTGAATTTCCAACATTGCAATTTATTAACTCCTATTAACTATAAAGCTTCCAAAACTATTACATATCATCATTCAACCTTATTTTAACCTAATTAAACATAATATACCTATTTAAACTCCTAGAACATCATTGTTCCACTTATAGTCAATTTCTGTCCTGGTCCTATCAGACCCTAGGACTTTGATTCTCTAATCTCCATCCATGCCAAATGCCATTATAGGCTTCCAAAATGCTATAATTGATGCTCGAAAGGTTTTATAGGTGGACTTCAAGACTTCGCCATCTCCCCGACTTCCAAATGACTTCAAGGAGGCTGGCGCTCTGCACTCATCATGGCATTCACCACCATGAGACCACATTTTTGAGGCATTTTTTTAAACTGCTCATTCCCTTTGTCTATGCTATTGCTTACTATTATGCCATATAATATATTTTTCTAAGCATCCATAGCTTGTTCGAAAGCACCTGTTTTAGGATTTTAGCCATAGTAGTAAGGCAATGAATTGTTTGGCTAAATTCTTTGATAGACATGTATGAAAAATGTATTATCATAGACAAGGTAGTGAACTCTTTGAAAAAATGCTTCAAAGAAATGAGGTCTCATGGTGATGGAATGCCATGATCTAAATGCCATGCCAGTAAATTTCTATATGGATTGTCATGGCATTCCATCACCCATTGAGACCACACACTTTGAGGCTTTTTTTCAAATAGCTTGCTGCCTTTTCTATGCTATTGCTTATTACAGTATGCCTTTGATAGATTTTTTCCACAAGCATCCATAGCTTTTTGAAGAATCATTTTAGATTTTAGCCATAGCAACAAGGAAGCCAATTGTTTGATAAAATTCTTTTGGTAAACATGTATGATAATGTAGTATCATAGATTAGTGGTAAAGGACCGTTGAAAATTTCAAGAATGTGGGATCTCATGGTGATGGAATGTCATGACAATCCACAATACCTGCCGGGTCGCATCTGACCACCATGAGACCACATTTCGAGGCATTTTTTCAAACAGCTTCACCCCATTGTCTATGCTATTGCTTACTATTATGCTATGATATATTTTTCTAAGCATCCATAGCTTGTTCAAAAGCACTCAGCTTTTAGCCATATGCCAAAGGCAATGAACCACTGGGCTAAATGCTTGGATAGACATGTATGAAAAATGTGTTAGCATAGACAAGGCAGTGAACTCTTTGAAAAAATGCCTCAAAGAAATGAGGTCTCATGGTGATGGAATGCCATGACAATCAAAAGCATTTGATTGCCATGGCATTCCATTAGGTGATGAGACCTCATTTCTTTGAGGCATTTTTTCAAAGAGTTCACTGCCTTTTCTATGATATTGCTTACTATTATGATTTTGATAGATTTTTTCCAAGCATCCATAGCTTGTTTGAAAGCACTTGTTTTAGGCTTTCAGCCATAGCAACAAGGAAACACTTGAACTATTTGACAAAATGCTTTGGTAGACATGTATGAAAATGTGGCACAAGGCAATGAACTATTTGAAAAATTCTCAAAGAAATGTGGTCTCTAATAGAATGCCATGACAACCAAAATGCAATTGACAACTCCACGGCTATTTGTTGGTGCAATGTGAAGTAATTGCATAACTGCTTAGGTTGACTTTGTAAAAACTATATTGTAATTGAAATTTTGTCATCTATCAGCATCTAGTTATTAGTTATGAAATGTGAAGCAATGCTTTCAGTTTGAAAGATGTACAATGCAATGTAATCAACATTATGAATATAAACTACAAAAATCTATTTTTTACTAAGTTATCGGTTCAGTTTTGGGTTCGGGATCGGGTTTGAGAACCCGGTTCACCAGTTCGGGAAATTTTTTTTTGGGGTTGGGTTCATTTTGGGTTCGGTCATACAAAAACATATAAAAATTAGAAATATATACATATTTGCAGTAGTAATCAAGTTCAGAATACACCACCATATTAATAGTCAAATAACATAGCAAAAATACACCATCACTTTCATAGTGAAATATTAAAATATTAGTGATCTACTCGAATGTCATGATCCAATATTATAAATTAAAGTTCAAACATAAAAATGTCAAGTGTTTACAATCAACCATTATTGATCATTGATCAATCTAAAAAGTGTGAACATTTTTCTGTGTGGAAGGAAAACAAGAAAACAATGTTACATAATTATTTACATTGTGAAAGAGCCAAAACCTTTTTCTTGTAGATTGTAGAAGAATTTTAGTGATTTTTTGGGTGTCCTTGCCTTGGAATGAAACTATCTTGAGCCATGAATGATTGAACAGGAACTGTGAGAAAGAAATAAGATAAATCACATGCAACTTGTAGCAATTTCTTTCCTTGGGAAAAAGGGTAAATTTTGATTTTCATGGATAATCTCCTTTAGAGTTTGAATGCATTGATAATTTTCAAGATAGACTTAGCCAAATATGTCATCTATGTTTGAAGCTTTTAGGTAAAATATTTGCTTCTTAAAATTTTGTTCAAAATTCAAGATGCAGGCTCTCCTCCCTTAGGGAAGAGAAGGCCTATCAAACCTAGCACTCTTATGAAACACTTCTTAAGTTCTTGTTGATTTAGTATTAGATGAGAAGTTTCAAAATAGGCATGGTTATATAAATTCTCATCTCACGACTATCATTGCATCAAATTAAGAATTTTCAATCCTTTATGGTCTAGACAAGAGAAGTATGGAGTAGTGTTCCAATGCTAAAGTCTTATTGTGAATCTCTTTGCTATGAGTGGTTCAAAATGAGGAATCTATCTTCTGCACCAAATGAGAAATATTCACAATATGTGCTAGGAAGGAATAAGTCCATAAGATCAAGTATACAAGAACTGAGAATTACAAAATTGGCTTACATTT
>VDFB02214902.1:0-28158 GCA_007258455.2 Sequoia sempervirens | reverse complement strand
CGACCCCCATCTTTGATGAGTTTTGTGCTAAATCCAATTGAGGCATGCCTTCCAACAGACCTCCCTAAAATAGCGTCAGATACATGACCTAACTCTTGATGCAAATATCCCATTTGGCCTACAAGAACACCTGAAACATAATTTATCTTGCCTAATTGAGCCCGTAGGTGAAAGTTGGGCAACAAGAACATGATGTAATAATTGTTCTATAGATCTGAAATGTAAAAACTTTTCCCAATTTGCAATAAATCAAGCAAAATGACAATTTTCTTGTACATGCAATGACTGTTTTTCAGAATTTCAAAGTATGGATTTAAAGGCAGAAGCATAAGGCAATCACAAAGGTAAAAATGCATCCAGATAGTTGTTAGGACACCTGTACAAGGACAAATTAGCCCAAGGGAAAATGAGTCGTTATTCAAGGGTCTAAAAAATGAAAAATACAAAATTTGAGTTGTTATTTATGTTCCCTATTTCAAGTTGCAGACTATTATTTTTGTGACAAGTTTTTCCAGATTTTGATGTCTAAATGAAAATGCAACTAATGACAAAAAGTGAACATGACAACTTTTTGAATGCAAATTTAGTTGAAACTTTGATCTAAATGATTGAAAAAAACTCTTAATACAACTAGCATGCAAGATGTGTGCAAGGTGTATGCAATATTTTTGTATTTTTGTGAATTTAAATGATGCAAAATGCAATTTTGAAACCCTAAATAAGATGCAAAGAAAACTAACACAAATCATAGATCTAGGGTTTTAGAGATCTCCAAATATGAATTTGTGATGTACAATGTTGGTTTCACCAAAATGAAACATAGTAAAAGGTAAGTGGGTGGATGTGAGTATGTGAGGGTTTAAACACACTTACATTTCTATTTTCATTAGAAAAAGAGATATCCCAAAGGTAGGATTTACTTTTAGCCTTGAGGTGAGTCAACCCTATTGGGAAGGATTTGGTACTTCCTTATGACAAAAATGATTGGAATACACCTTGGGGAGATAAAAATAAGATACCTAATGAACTCAATTATATGATGTAAAACTTGAAATGCTAAAATAAAGGATATTATAGACATAAACAATAGTTTTTGGAAAATTTGAGAAGGAAAAATTGATGCTCTACTGTGCCCAAAAAATAGGTTTAAGTGTCCTATTGCTGACCCATTCAGCCTCTAGGGCTACCGCCTCAGTAGGGATTTTCTCTACCTTGACTCGGCCCTTTGCGCAATATTTGAGCTTTTTTTTCCAATTAGCTCTCTCACTATCGAAAGGTCGTAAATAAATTGGGATCTAAGTTTATGTGGCTGACCTTAATAACAATGTTGGACAACTTTGACAACTTTATTTATTTTTTTGCTAGATAATAGGCAATGCCATGAGATTGATAATCAAAGATTACAGCTGAGAATGAAGAAGGCCCGATCCTGTTACATACCCACAGATCGAGCAGCATCTAATAGCTACTACAAACTGCAGATTGCTGAAATAGGGGAGGCGCTCATATAACAAAATGCTATAGAGTTTTGCGATGGCCGGAGTTTGTTGCAACAAGCAATCAGCTGAAGACAATACCTTTGCTCAATTCTTCCCCAGAAACTGACGGTAAGATTGAATTGTCTTAATGGTGCATAGGCCGGTCAAAGATCTCTTTGAAATTACCTCCATCGGCTGCCAAATCGGCCAAACCATCCGCATCCTGGTTAGCTTCTCTATAGGCGTGGTTGATGGTAAAAGCTTCATAGGTATTTAGAATTTCAATTACCCTTTCCAAAATGGCGTTGAGTTTCCAATTGGGGGTCTGGCCCTACCTGACTGCATTGACCATGATAGCTGAATCACCTACAATTTCAATTTTGTTTAAATTCATTTCCTTACAAAGCTCCAAACCAATATGCAGAGCCTTGAATTTCGCAAAATTATTGGTGTTAACTCCTAGAGACATAGCCCTTCTTCCAATAATGTGGCCTTCCCAGTTTCTGATTAGGCTTCCTGCACCTGCAGGGCTTGGATTGTCCCTTGATGCCCCATTGAAGTTTAATTTGAACCATCCAACTTTGGGGGGTGTCCATTTAGCCTGATCCCTTAAAGCATTAGATTTTGCCAGGCCACTTCCAACAAAGGCTGGCACTCTCAAACCTGGCCAAGCCATCCTCATCTTTCCATCCCAATCTAAAAATATTGCGTCCCTGTGGGAAGACATAGAGGATCCATGATTAACAACCTCTATCACTGCTGCTTCCACTTTATTTTTAAAGGAGGCCAGAGACAATTCCGTATCATTGAAGATCCTGCGATTTCTTTCCTTCCATAGTTCCCAGATTAACATGGAGGGACAGATTTTCCAGAGGCTCTTTAAAGATCCTGAATTGACACTCCTCGGCCAACACTGGAAGAGACTCAAAATATCGTTTGGCAGGGCCGTTATCCAGCCTAGTTTGGCGCACAACCATTGCCAACATTCCCTGGCATACTGGCAGCCTAAAAGGATGTGATCAATTGATTCCTCAGCTTTCTTGCATAACACGCACCATGACGGGCCTTCGAAACCCAACTTCTTGAATCTTTCCGCAGTCAAGATTTTCTTCTGTAAGGCTGCCCAAGCAAAGGTACCAGCTCTGGGTACACATAGTTTGTCCCAGCATAGATCTATGGGGATTTTTGTCTTCTCTTGCACCTCTCCACCTGCAATTTTTATGTAGCCATCTTTGGCATTATATTCCCCATTCTTAGAACCTGCCCAGATTAATCTATCCTCCCCACTTCGAAAGACTACTTGGCGCTGAGCAAGGATGGAGGATAAGATCTCTAATTCATGGTTGGGCAAAGGGAGCTTTTGCAAATCCTTCCATGCCCAACTTCTCACCCCCTCAGTCTGCACAAGTCTTATGTAGTCATTTACCTTTGGGCCCCAATGAGCAGACATATATTCTTTTGTGGTGTGAATGTTGATCAGGCTATCTATACTGGGCAGGCCGCACCAAGAGTCCTCCCAGAATAGTGCCTTATCTCCCGTGTGAATGTCCCAAGATAAGAAGCTGCATATGATTGGCCTACATTTCAACAAAAAGTTCCATACCCTTGATCCTTTCGGCGGGTTGCTTGTCCTAACTATGCTCAAGCAATCATTTTCCTCTAGATACTTTTCCTGAAGGATCCTGGCCCACTTCAGTTGGGGGCAGCGTGTCATCTTCCAAATTATTTTGGCTCCAAGGGCTGAGTTCTGCCATTTGAGGTTTTTCAATCCTACCCCACCTGAACCTTTTGGTTTGCAGAATTTTTCCCAAGAGATGAGAGCTAATTTATGTTTCTCTGAGAGCCCTTGCCAAAAAAAACTCTGCATCTTCTGGATGAAAACTTTGTTTGCCCCTGCAGATAGAGCAAGAAAGGAAAGGAGGTAGATGGGAAAAGAAGAGATGACCGCTCTGAGCAGGACAATCCTGCCCGCCCACGATAGCCACCTACCTTTCCATGAACTTAGGCATTTGTCCATTTTGTCCTTCAGAGGATTCCATAGGTTTGTGTTCCTTAACCCTTTGTCCAGAGGGAGTCCCAAGTATGAGCAAGGTAATGAGCCTTTGTTGAAGCCTAGCTCGTTTAGAAGACTAGCCTCCTTCCTCAGAGGGGTGTTGATGAAGAATACCTATGACTTAGTCTGATTCACTTCTTTCCCAGAGGCAGCAGCATAAAGAGCCAAGATTTTCTTGAAGTTCCTGGCCCCTTTTCTTTTTGAACTACCAAGCAGCATTGTGTCATCAGCAAATTGCTGATGGGACACCCTTATGTTCCTTGATACCCTGAGTCCTTTGATATGACCTGAGGCTAGATCGTGAGAGATGGACCTGCCTAGGGCTTATGCCATTATGATATACAAAAAGGGTGATAGAGGGTCTCCCTGCCTCAGACCCCTTGAGATTTCAAAGAAGCCTTCAGGGGTACCATTTATTAATACGAAGACCCTGGGAGAGGCTATACATTCAAAAATCCAATTGATAAACTGGCTACTGAAACCAAACGCCTGCAGAATTTTACATAGACACCTCCAGTCCACTTTGTCGTAAGCTTTCTTAATGTCGAGCTTAATTAGCATCCCAGCTGAGTTATTCATTTGTAGAGAATGGATAACTTCTTGTGCAATAATAACACCATCTATAATTGATCTGCCCAGGACAAAACCTGTTTGTTCCTTTGAGATGATGAGAGGAAGCACTTTTTTAATTTTGTTTGCTATCACTTTAGCCATTATCTTATATGTGGTGTTACAAAGTGATATAGGTCTGAAATCCTCTAATTTGATGGCATTATCCTTCTTCGGAATAATGGCTAAGAAGGTGTTATTTACCTCTTTTAGAAGCTTCCCCGAATTTCTTGCTGCTTCTAAAGCATCTACTAACTCCTTCCCCAGGAAGTGCCAACACTTCTAGAAAAACACAGCCGGAAAGCCATCAGGCCCTGGGGCTTTGTCCGGATGCAGTTGATTTAATGCCTCTTCCACTTCGTTTTGAGAGAATTTAGCGGTGAGCATATAGTTCAGCTCTTGGGTAATGACTTGAGGGATGTGAGACAGAAGCTCTGCCTGTTCCAGAATGTTGGAGCCTATCTCCTTATTTAGCAAGCCATCAAAGAATGAAACTATATTTTCCCTTATCTTAGGAGACTCCTCTAGAATTTTCCCGTCAGCTAACTCTATTTTGTTAATCCAGTTCAAGTCTCTTTTCTGTTTAGTAATATTGTGGAAAAAATTGGTGTTTTTATCACCCCCTTCTAGCCAGAGCTCTCTCGATTTTTGTCTCCAGAAAGTTTCTTCCTTGGCTAAGATATCCTCATATTCTTGCATCAGACACTTCTCTTCCATAAACAAGTCATCATTCATTCCATTTCTGATTACCAGCTCATTTAAAGTTGACAGGGCCGCCTCCACTTTAGATTTGGATTCAAAAATGTTCTTAAAGGATTCCTTATTCCATTCCATAATTTTCCGTTTAATTTTTTTGAGTTTTGCCATGAAGCAAAAAAGCTTAAATCCTTCAAAATCTTCTTCACTCCACCAATGCTCTACTAGGGACAGAAAATTTTCATCTTTGAGCCACATGGATTCAAATTTGAACGGGGAACCTCTGGGTTTGGCATCCAATTGCAGACTCAGCTGAATGGGAAAATGATCTGATCCAGAACATGGTAAAATTGATCCTTCCAGGGAGGCCGGAAATGAGGATAGATCCCCATAAAAGAAGAACCTGTCCAATTTTTCTGCAATGTTGTAGAAGCCTAACCTTTTGTTGTTCCATGTGTATTTTCCATTTCTAAGCTCAATCTCCATAAGCTGATTTCTGGAAACCCACTCTTCAAAGTCCTTTTGTGATTGGTTTGGCCTTGCTAAACCCCCCCTTTTATCTTGGTTGTGCAGAATTGCGTTGAAATCCCCTCCAATAAATAAATTATTTTCCTGAAGTGTACCAATATGAGTATCCACTTCGCTCCATAGAGTTCTTTTTTCCATACAAGATATAGGCCCATAGACGTTGATAATCCCAAACTGAAGGTTAAGATCATAAATCTGGACCTTACCAGATAACCACGATTTCCCCCTAGCTATGGCCTCAACACGTAATTTTGCAGAATTCTAGCAAATCACCAGACCCCCTGATGCCCCTATTGCAGGGGTGGCTTCAACTTTCCTGTTTTTGAGGCTTTTGAAGGCTGACTTCACTTCTTCAACTGATTGTTTGGTTTCTTGGATCAAAATTATGTCTGCTCTAGTCAAGCCGATCCTTTGCTTGACTAGACGCCTCTTGTTAGGGGCATTTAGGCCCCTAACGTTCCATGATATGAGCATCATGGCTCCTGGGGAAGGGAGTTACCCTTCCCTGAGTCCAGTAGAGAGGTGATCTTGAGATTCCCTAGAGCTTTCCCGTCAAGAGATCTTAATTCTGCTAGAGACTTCTTGCCCACCCCTTTCTTTGAGAATTTTTTTCCACAGTCAGCTCTAGATTTGGTTGAGGGGGTTTGCATTATGCCTAGACCCTCCAGCCTCAATTCTTGTTGCGAATCTTGCATATCTTGGCCTTCTTCCAGGGGTTCTAAGCTTAATTTTTCTGCCGCATCAAGTTTCAAGATTTTTTGGATTAGTTCTCTTTTTTCTTGCCTGTGTTGCTCATCATCCAGGGTGGCTTGCTCAGATAGGCCTATTAGGTCATTGACAGCTTCAATTTCTTTATTTAGGGTAAACCCTTCATTTAAGACAACTTTGTTATTTCCTTCAAAGACTACTGGCTGAAGCCCTTCCGCAAACTTGATTTGATGGTAAGTGTTAGCTTCCTGGGGAGACAAAGCACTCAGAATTCCTTGGTTTGATTTGAGATGTATGGTATCCGCAAGATCAGTCTTAGGAGGTGAAAAAAATTGAACATTTATCTCCTTGCACAGAGCCTGACTCACTGTTTTGGGTATCACTTTGGCTTTCTCCATTTTGGTGGGGGATTTTGCTGCAACTTCCTGCCTCTTTATGCATTTTGCATCTGATAGAGCTGGAGGCATATTCTTTTCTGTAAGTTCCCCTTCTTCCAAATCTGTTGAGGCCTTTGCGCCAGTCACCTCCTCGGGATGAGAATTGGCACAATCTCCTGACTTGACCAGTGGAGACTTTATCCAAGCTAGACTCTCCATTTCCACATTTATTTCCTTCCATGGAGCTTTCGAGCAACTAGCTATATAGCTCTTGCTTAGGATGCATCTTCCACCCTTGATATCTACCTCAATCCATTGGAACCATTTACCCTCTGCTGTTAAAATCTCCAGATTGTCGAGGTACCTGTGATCTGAATCAAGGTCTACTAGTATCTTGGGAATATCCGACTTTCCACTGAAGAAGCCTTCCTCAAATCCTATGAAAGTGCCCAGATTACCACCAATTTTCTCTAAGATCTCCTCGCTCCAGTACTCCGAAGGCAGATTTTCCAGTTTCATCCAATGCGGAATTCTTTTGGGAGAGTGCTTTGTTGGGTCGAAGTTGGGTTCCCAATCAATTCTATAGAAGCAAAACCCTTCAAAGAATATGGGTTCTCCAAGCAGGATCTTCTTCTTAATGTTCTGATCTGTGCAGACTAGGAGGAAAAAATTATTAGAGAGGGCCTTAGCTCTAACCCGCCCCTCAAAGAGCTCTGAGAACCACTCGACCACTCGATCCCTTGGAGCATCTTTGCCTGTCCATTTAACAAAAAGCCCATGGGATTTAAGGTGATCCCATCTCTGCTGCATAAAGGATTTAGGGATCGACATGAGTTTACTTCTCTTATGCGGGGGAATGTATGGGTTTATAATCCATTGTTGAGGATTTATCTTCCTACTGTATGTTCCTCGTGGTCATGGCCACATTTCGGCCGTAATCGTGCCCACTGCATGCCCTAGCTCGATATATCCTCGTGAGCCTCAAGCCTGATTTAAAGCACCCAGATCGAAGTTCCCTTTGCCAACCATTCCTCAAGGCTGTTGTTTGGATACCGCTTAACTCCATATTCCCCCATACCCTGTTTGGATTGTGATTTGTGCCGGGGCATGCACACATTCTCCTTTCCTGTTTTATTTCAGACCTCTCATGATGATCCTAATTCTCTTCTTTTTTTTCAAATGATTTTCAAGCATTTTGGGATAAAATTGACAACTTTGACAACTTTGCAAAATTGCTATTTTGATCCAATTCCAATCCTTCTTCACCTGCAAATCTACACACACAAAGAGAGCATAAAATGTTTGTTTTTGGGTGAATAGGGGTTTGCCTTGGTCAAACCTTGATTTGGTAATTAAACCTTGATAAAGAAATAATGATAAATGAAAGGAATTTGATGAATGAACAATGATATGTCACAACTCACAAAACCCTCAATGGTTGCCCTCAGAGGATTGAATTTTAACACATCACTCTAAGGATTGGATCTTGCATGAATTGGCTTGATTGGATGTTTGATTTGACACTTGATTTGATGTTTGAATGCTTGAAACCTACATCGCAATGTTAACTCCAAAATATGCATGAATGCAAATAATTTTGACATGATGATATGATCTTGGTTGTTGTTGTAGATGCTTGATAAATCTACTTTTCAATGCTCTTGACAATAATATTTGCTCTTGTGAAAGTTTTGTCTTGATTCTTAATGTTGAATTGATAAAATATCTATGTATTTATAGGTGTTTATCTAATTTCCTAGAAATTAGATTTCATAAGTTGACATTTGAAACTTGAATTGAATCACTAAAATGCCGCAAAAAACACATTTTAAATTGGGTCTTGGCACTTAAGGATGACCCATTCACCCTTGGGAAAATGGGTCCTGTGAGCTAAATCTAGGACACATAATTTCCAAGATGTTTAAATTAATGATGGCAACTGTTTAATATAATTTTCCCCTTCAAAAAATAGAAATAATAAGGCTTAGGAATGCATAATTTAGGCAATTAGAAGCTTAATTAAGTATAATTAATTAAAGGGATGCAAACATAGTGTGAAAATGTAAAAGAGTACATTTTTCTATACTATATTTGTTCTTTATTTACCTATACATATACATATCCCTCCATACTCTATCATTCATATATTTCCCTATACATATATTTATGGGATGGGATGTGACCCATCTATGCTACCCCTAGTCTAGATGGTATATTTACAATCTTAGGTTGCAAAAGATTTTGCAATAAGATGTGGTATGATCTACCCAGCGGTATCTACACTATCACTATTTTCGAAAAACAACCTTCTTATAGGCATTCAAAAGATATTTTTGAGCACTACACATCCATCCATGTTATTTTTCTATATTTTTCATTGCATATTATCATTTTAGTTTGAATTTATTTTGAGTACTATTGCTCATTTCTTAAAAAATTATTAAAATTGATAATTGATTTTTTAGGGCAAGCTATAGTTTTAATATTGATTCATATTGGGGAGGTTATAATTTTTGTTCAAGGTTTCATGTCTATATAACTTATGGACCTATATCAGTTCATTATGGATTTTTCATTTCATCCTTTTGTAATCATTTTATAAAGAGATATAACTATAAGCAATGGAGATAAGGTATCTTGAAACACTTGTGTGGGCTTCATATTTTACAAAATTTATGTCTATGTGTTCCTCAGCTAGCATCTTTTTGGAGAGATGTTTAAAATTCTAAAAATGAGCATTTTGAAGGATTGATTGGTTTGCACATTGATGATCACACTTGGAGTGTAATTTCACACATTAAGTGTCTGTGTGCTCTTTGATCCAATATTTGGGATATGAATGGAGATCCTAATACTAAACGAGATCCAAGTGATCCTATTTAAGCATGTCATGTACCTCTTGTTGGTTTTTAAAATCTACCATATGATTGATACTAGTAAGGAGTTTGGTTTTATGGAAAACCTTGCATGTGTTGGTTAATGATGATAATGAGGCTTCTTCTAATTCTATTTATCCTCCTATAGAGACATGTGTTGATCCTTTAGATTCATTAGTTCTTAGTAAAAATCATTGATCAAGACTTCCCTTATTTTTGCTTCTTCAAATGTTAGCATTGTTTCATCTTCTACTATTTTAGTTCAATAGGCTCCTTCTTGTCTTTTAACTTTAGCTTTATGGAATGACATTTTGATAGGTATTGAAAATTTAATTTGTGATTCCCATCTATCACATTTGATATATACAGTTGAGGATATCCATTTTCTCTTTGATGATAGTTACAACATACTTGTTATCACATCATCTTTATCTTTGGAGATTACTTTTAATGCATCTTCATAGGGTTTTGGATTGGTTTCACCTAATTTCATTGTGACATCCTTTTATCCTAATATGTAGACACTTTAGCAATTTTTAGAGTGTCTCTTTTTCTGAGAGGAATTTTATTATACACACACTATTGGATTTATTTCTTCCCAAGGGAGAAATACAATTTGTTGAGTTTGGATCATCTTCATGCATTCACCATTTGCATGAGAGATACTTCCTTGTGGGGGGATATATAGTCTCTCTATTTCTCTCGTATGGGGGATGTCGATTATATATTCATGATGGATGTAGTCCTTGAGGGGATATGTTGAGTCCTCCTTACATCACTCCATCATTTGTATATATTTTTTACATGTTTTCTCTCTTTTGGAAAAGTTTTTTTTCCTACAATTTTTTCTTCTTTACTAGGTATAAGTGAGAGCTTTTGTACAAAGGTACCTCATCAAGCCTTGTTGTTAGAACCATTTTTGTATGTCTACATTTTTTTTCCTTCCTAAGTTTCACTTAAGGTGATGGTGTGAATGAGGTTATTCCTTAACTAGTTTCCTTCTTAGATCTTATTCACACCTAATTAGTTAAGTTTACTTATGGCACATTTATGTCATTTAATTTATGTCCCAGTTATATGATTGTGAAACTTGTCATAATCCTATGTTGTATTATCTCTGACATTACCTATATAAGCAATATTTCACTTATAAATTGTGTATGATATTATATCTTGTATGTATTGTATAATCTAGAAATCATTTCTTGTGACTTTCTTGTGGAAGGTTGCTTTTGGTTTTGTAGATGATCCTAGTTGCTTGAGTCTAATGTGTGACTCTTACAAGGTAGTGTAATTATTCAAGGAATAATGGTGGGAAATAGACCCAAAGAATTTTGGGTAACTTGTTTAGCCATTTTATGTAAAAAAATTATGCACTAACAAAATGAATGAGATCATATTTTGTATAGGGATGCTTGTTGAGGAACAAAGGTACATGTGGAGGATCAAAATTAGAAGAAAATAGGGAGGAAACACTTGTGTTTGAGAAACAATTCATGTGTGTAACTAAAAATGGCAATCACCTCTTCATGCAAAATCACCACTTTTTATAGTTAAGATATCGCCACAATAAAAATGAAATCACTATAGTGATAATATAAATATCATGATAAAGATGGTTTTTCTAGCTACTAAAAGTGATGAATTTTCATAGTGGGAAAAAAAAACATAACGAAAGCATGAGAAAGCAAGTGGCAAACATAGGAAACAACTAGAGATTCTAAAAGGGCTGACAAGCAAGGTTTTAAATTTGAAGACACATGTTAGTTACCATGTCATTGTTTTTCATATGTCATGTTGGATTTTTGTGGGCATGTATCATTATTGGACAAGTCATGGCGGTTCGTTTGTGTATGAGTGTATACAAGTATTAGTAGTCTAACTATACATAAAATAAAATTGTAAAAATCTAAGTGAAATTGTGCACTTATATAAGATCATTATTAGTATTTTGTCCTAAACATAACGAAAGCATGAGAAAGCAAGTGGAAAACATAGGAAACAACTAGAGATTCTAAAAGCGCTGGCAAGCAAGGTTTTAAATTTGAAGACACATGTTAGTTACCACGTCATTGTTTTTCATATGTCATGTTGGATTTTTGTGGGCGTGTATCATTATTTGACAAGTCATGGTGGTTCGTTTGTGTATGAGTGTATACAAGTATTAGTAGTCTAACTATACTTAAAATAAAATCGTAAAAATATGAGTGAAATTGTGCACTTATATAAGATCATTATTAGTATTTTGTCCTAAACACACATATTCTAATTTCAATTATATACAATCTCTATAATTCAAAATCAAATTCTAAAATTCAAATATTAATTTTCTATAACTATATTATATCAGCTAAAATTTATACTTAATTAATTTAAAAATATACAACCTTAATTTTTTTTTTATATTGCATTCATAATTGATTTGCATACTTAACTCCTATATCTAATATTTATTTATATATAATTAATTTATTCACTCATTTAATACACACAATTTAGAAAGATCATTTTATTTTCCTTCCCTAATATTGAAATTTATAGTTTTAACTTTTATGTGGATTGACATTTTAACTTTTCTTCGGGTCATATGGATCATCACCATGGCATTGGTTGAATAGAACCTGTGGCCGGGACTATTAACAAAATGGATTACCTCAACTTTATAGAACATAAAAAACATCCATTCGCTTTGGTAGTGGATGAAAAAGCATATTACATCAAAGAGTTTAACCCAGCTAAGGAACATGGTGAAAAACCATATTTAGGTGCAACTATTAAAGGGAAAGCGAGGCTATTAATTGCTCAATTGAGAACGGGGTCCCACCATCTTAGATGTGAGACTGGTAGGTGGAAGACTCCTAAGGAAACTTGGGAAGAAAGAACGTGCTTATTTTGTAATAAGGGAGTGGTGGAAACGGAGTGGCACTTCGTCATGGAATGCACAGCGTACGAAAATATCCGTAATCAGTACTCAAGTATTTCAGATGTGGGCAATATGCCAATTATTTAGGAGGATAAGACGCTTATTTTGTAATAAGGAGTGGTGGAAACGGAGTGGCACTTCGTCATGGAATGCACTTGTACAAAAATATCTATTCCCGTACTCAATGCAGATGTGGGCAATATCAGTTATTTGAGGAGGATAAGATAAATAGACGGCTAGCCTCCTAGTCAAACTAAGTTGTTGGTCGGGTCCCATAGACTGTTTAGTCTCGTGGACGTCATTAAAATCTTTCATTCATTCATTCATTTGTGGAACTTTCATTTAAAACATAACGATGGCTATTGGATAAAAATCGCAATTATCTGTATGTTTTGCTCGGTTTTGTCACGCTTAAAAGAATCAGTTTGAGATTATTTTAGTAGTTGAATTAAATTTATTTTACTGATTCTACAACCCTCCGTTGTAGTCTAGTTGGTTAGGATACTCGGCTCTCACCCGAGAGACCCGGGTTCGAGTCCCGGCAACGGAAGATTTTACTTTTTGCACTAAGGTTTAGACATTTATCTGTAAGAAAATATGTAAAGAGAATTTATCATTTTTTTCTAGCAGATGCTAACTCGAAAAAGTAAAGCATACCTTTTCCACAAAAAAATTAATGAGTGCACATTTGCGTAATAAAACACTTAAGAGGCACTGTCTAGTCACACTTCATACCATCAGGAGAATCGTGAGTGCCAAAGTTCTAGTTTTTTAAGATATCTAAGGGTTTTTGGTTTGTTTGCCTCTATGTCCATTGTCTATCATGTTGGATTTAGGCGAATCAAAGGACTGCATTCGGGTGGTAGCAGAGATGTTAATAAGGCCAAGGTGGAGATGTGGATGAAGCTGTGTTGGGTTTTTTCTCAGATGAGGGCATCTAGTTTTCCTAATCCCTTCTTGCTCAGGGCCGTGGGTGCACTTCATTATGAAGGGGAACATAAGAAAAGGGCAAAATGGGGCCTGGATTTTCTAAAAGTGGTTGTTGGGGTGTTGGATTCTGGAGGTGTGGACTGGTCTTCACTTTCATTCCTAAGGAGTTGGACTTGGGTGATGAGGAGCATACAAAAGTTAATCAGTTGCAGAATTTTGTTATATTAAAATAGATAGTTTCTATTGCTATAAGGATTCAACTGTGTAGATTTTCAAGTCAAACTCATTGATCCATGTTTCATGAGTAGTGGTTCACAAGAACCCATCTCTATGACAATGAATGGTCCACTTAACACTCATTGCATCTAGGCACAGGGGTGAAGCATTGTGCCTTCCGGGGAGTAGTATTGGGATGGGTGACCTCCTCAGAAGGCACAATGCTTCACCCCTGTGCCTAGATGCAATGAGTGTTAAGTGGACCATTGCATGCTAAGTGGGCTTAACACGAGGAAGATGCTTAACAGGTTTCCCAAGGTTAAGCCACTTAGCTTGCAAATGTAGCTAAATTGGAGAAGCAACCACCAGAGAAAGAGATGCTTAACCAGGGTTTCCCCAAGGTTAAGCCACTTAACATTTGCAAGCTAAGTGGGCTTAACAGGAAAACTCTACGTGGTCACTTATAGTAGATATTGGGATGGGTGACATCCTCGAGAAGGCCTGTCTTCACCCTGTGCCTAGATTAATGAAGTGGTCGATACAGCATAAGTGGAGCTTAACACAGGAAAACTCCGTGGTTAAGCACGCTTGAGCTGGATTTGCAAGTTAAGTGGGCTTAGCCTTGGGGAAAACTCTGTCGTTAAGCCTGCTTGAGCTGGAGTAGTACTGAGATGGGTGTGGTTAAGCGTGCTTGAGCTAGAGTAGTACTGGGATGGGTGACCTTCCCAGAAGGCCTAGTGCTTCACCCATGGGAGCATCACCTAGATGCAATGAGTGTTAAGTGGACCATTCATTGTCATGAGAGATGGGTTCTTGTGAACCACTACTCATGAAACATGGGCCAATGAGTTTGACTCAAAAAATTCTACATAGTTGAATCCTAATAGCAATATCACTATTTGACACGCCATGGAAAATACCTCCTATTTATCAATAGATAGTTTCTAGTTAAGAACTACATGATATATTATAAATATATAGATGCATTATAAAGTTGTTTCATTGGCCCTTCAATAGAGTTGTCTTTTGAGTTTTTTTTTTTTTGAGGTACAACTTTCTTGTGTCTAATTTATCCATAAAATAAATAAAAAATAAACGTATAAAAAAATTATTTAAATATAAAATATAATGCTTATATATATAAATAAAATATTATATATTTATATTTATATATATTATATTATATGGAAAAGGAATATAAACAATAATTTTTAAATAAAATTATGGTAAATAAATAATTATTGTCAAACAAATGATTCACCTAAAAATTTATGATCTAAAAATGATAACAATGTCAAACGAAATGCATAAAATTTAAATAAACAAAATAAAGATACTTAGAAATTTGATGATATTTTATTCTAAATTTTTCTAGTTGATTCATTAGTTGGTGTGATGTAGGATAAACACTTACATATCAAAAAACTCATTGTTAGTCACTCTAGTTCACTTGCGCGATTGTGGAACTGATCTCTATGAGTATGGATATAGACCTATGAACCTATTTGAACCTATACATGTAAATCTAAACTTTGCTAATTTGAATGTTTGTAACTTGTTTTCCTTCATGTATGTATTTGCCTCTACAAAGGGGTGGTTTCTATAAACATTGTTGAGGAGCTTGTTAGGTCAAGAATTCTCCCTTGGTCAAACCCATGTTATTAAGTTAATGGTATAGAACCACAAATTGAGGACATTAGGCATATATTGTTGATGTAATGATGTAAAAGAATCCTCAACCCATCAATACTCATGTCAACTAAACAAATATTTTGTTTTTTTTTTGTACTTACATTGTTTTGTAGGTTTCTTGTTGTGTGTGTCAAGTTAGAATGCCCATTTTCTCTTGAGTGATCCAAATGGATTTGATATGGTTCATCCATGGCATAATGGGATTTAGCTATGGTATTCTTACCACACTTATTCATAGAGGGTTTATTTCATGTTCTCCTTGAGTTGAAAGACTAAGTTTTGCAATAGTGGCACAATTATGTTTATTCTTATTCTTTTTCATAGAACTTTGTATATTGTTTCTTCATTATTTTATCACTCACTATTGATGTCATCAAGGTTCCTTGTGTTTGATTCCATTCTAGAAGATGGTGTCCTTTATTACATTGATTAAATTCAAATTCAAATTACTTGTCTTTGTGCCAATACTCGAGCATATTGTACATCTGATTCCATAGAGCTTAGTTGGTGCTAACAAATTTTAATGTCTTAAAGAATTCACTCCCATATTAATACATGTTGAATAAATAAGTTGTAATCTTAAATATAGCAAATTTTGGGAAAGTCTTTTGTAACTCCTAAAGATTGTAACAATTTTGTTAAGCCTCTTAATGTGCATAAGTATCACATCTATGAACTCTTAGTGGATCATCATTGGCTTTGATTTTTTTATATTTCATAAAAAAATAAAATTATTATTTTTATTTGAATGTTCAATCTTGCATCATGTTTCATACATTATATCATTAAAAATATAAAAGTTTTTTGTTATTTGTCTCTATCACCATGTTTATATCATTTTTGTGTGTTAAGTCAAATTTCTTGGTTTAATAATACCTAATTGTACTATCTCACCTTGGCCTACATCAAGTTGTATAAAAGTGAAGTGTCCTCTATGTGGTGAATTAACCTCCAAGGATAAATGAGTTTGATTTGTATATGGTGTGACCTATAGTCGCCCACACATAAATTGTTGATCAGTAGTTGACAATACCACCCATAAGAGTTATTGATATGGATCAAACTAGGACTACTAATGAGGTGGGGAGATTGGATGAAGTCATTGAACTATGAGAAAGATATGATAGAGACAAATAACTAGAGAGGGTTTTTCCAATATGATAACCATAGCAACTCATAGGAGAAGCAAGGAGGGGATAAAGGAGACCAATAGCATACAAGAGAAATCAATTTTGATATAGGATGGGAGAGGTTATTGAGAAGCATATCCAAAATTATGAGACACCTATGTGGAAGTATTGTGCTTTGTAAATCTATAAATACAGAAGAATTGGTAATTGGATCATTGAGATGGAGGAGTTCTTCAAGTTTGAAGAGATCTTAGACCCACAAAGGGTTAGAATTACCAAAACAAGTTTAAGGGTTGTATCATGTTTTTGTGGAAGGAGGTGCAATCATAGTGGTGGAAGAGTGATAAGGAAAAGACCACTTATTGGGATCATAAGGTTACAAAACTAAAGGGTAAGTTTGTGTTAGGGAACTATCAATTATATATTTTGAAGAAGTTGTAGAATTATGGTATAATGAAATAAGTATGGAGGGATACATAGAGGAGTTCTACAAACTAATTAGTAAATCTAGGCATCATGATTTGGACTAAGAAAAGGTAATCTTGTTTTTCAATGGCTTACAACTTCACATACATGAGGAGATGGGCACATACCAAGAATTTAAATCATCAATGAGGCATATTAATATGTGTTAAAAGATGAGGAGATATTGAATATAAGATAATAGGAAAATTCATAAGGAAAAGGTAGAATGGATAGAGGAAGAGGTGTACCAATTGTTGAGAATCCCTAGGAAGGTCAAGGAGGAAATGGGGGAATCCTTTTCAAATCATCTATAAGAATGATAGAAAAATCCTAGGGAAGAGTCAAGGTGGAGCTAACTTTCAAGGAAGAGGGATTTTTGACAAATGTTTTTAGTGTAGGGAGCAAGGCCACCAAGCCATTGATTGTTACAAGATGATGTTTGTTGACAAAAAGAGGAAGGATATTGAAGCACATGTCACCACAACTAATGAGGAGATAGTAGGATAAAAAAGACAAGAAAAATGATTTGATTAAGGGATACACTCATGATGAGGTGAGATCTATTTAACTACTTAAGGAGCTTAGGGAGCTTAAATAATGGAGTTTTTTTCGTATAGTCTCTAAGTCAAGAGGAAAATGTTCAATATAATAGTTGATATTGGTAGCATAAAATTGTTGTGTTAGAGGAGATGGTGGAGAAACTAGAGATGAATATGATGGTCCTAGTTATAAAAGGTACATCACATCTAGGCAAATTAATGACTAGTGATTTTCAATGTTAATAGATACATGGATGAAGTTATATGTGACATTGTGCCTCTTATGAATGTTGTTAGTACTAAGGTGACATCAACCTTGTAAGTCCTATGTTGTTCAACTTGTTACAATTTCCTTGTGAAGGTGTATCTAGGTGCCTTGGGTATTATTGAGAAAATAATTATTAATCTATTCCACATGTATAGTTTGTAAATACATTAATGAGGGATGAAGGGCTCCATCTTCAACAATAATTAATGATCTCTTCAAGTTGATTGCTTGGAAGGAAGGGAAATATTATTTTTTTAATTCCATACAAATGATTATTGGCTTTTCCATGTTGGGTGCTTGGAAAGGAGAGAAAAAGGTGTAGATTGGCATGTTAAGATGAATGACTTTTCACATTCTAGAGGGAATTCCAAGGAATGAGACATTTGGATTTTGCAAGGGGCATTTGGATGCCATGCTTTTTATGTGACAAGTGAATCTCCTTTCTTTAGTTCTATAGATACTCAAAATTTGTCCTCACAATCGTCCTTTCTTTTGTCTATTAATTAAATGGATATTATTATTTGTTTAATTAATTCATTTAATACTTTCTTTTATTCATTCATTAATTCATTTAAATCATTAACATATTATAAGCATTTATTTATTCATTTATCTTTTTCATATTACTTCATTTGCATTAATCATTAAAATATCCATTACATTTTCATTAAATCATTTAAATACGTAAATCCATTAAATCATTCATCCATTAATTCGAAAATGCACTTTATTCTAAATTCCTAAACCTCCACCATATAATAAATCCATGTATTTATCTCTCATTTCAGTCAACTTCACTTGATTAAAGAATATGGGATAATTTTTAATTTCTCTGTTGCACTCTTTAATCCCACATTTCTCTCGCAACTTGAATCCATCATGCGAGGACATCTATATAAACCCTTTCTTCTCACCAAAAATGATACATTCAATTTCGCTCATACAATCCTTTCTTTCGTTCATCATAGCTTCTTGTTGCACTTGTGCTTGTGAAAATTTGAGAGCACCAAATGCATAAATCAAGATCTTGGTGAATAGGAGAACAATGGAGTTAGCTTTCTTTTGAATGCATGTGTTTTGGTTTTGCATAGTTTAGTTTACATTTTTGCATGTGCTTTCATTTAAGAAAGGCTTCATTGATGTTATGTTGAAATTTTGATTTGGGCTTATGGATTAAATCAGCTTTTTCAATTTTCAGCATACACAAGTTCATCTTCAAATTTTTATGATCCCTCAATGGTCTCATTAGTATGTGCAACTCTTTCCCTTGCTTTAGGTCTTTTTCTAGGGATAAGTGCATGGAAATGGTATACAAAAAGGGGGTCAAAAGTGGCAACTTTTTTTAAAAATCAGCTAAACCTAAATTTGGATGAGTAATTTGAGATGCATGCACTCAAAATTTGAAGATACGACAAGAACAAGAACTTTAGTACTCTAAATCTAGTTTTTAAACTACTAATTTTTTTTTTAAAATAGTTAAGATTAAGAGGATGAAATGTTTTTTATTATATAAGCAAGGAAAAGTGCCCTAATCCCACGAGAGGATGAAATGTTGTGCACACACAAAAGTGTTCATATTTTTCTCACTAAAATATAACATAATATATGGTGTGCACCCCCTATTTTTGTTGCATTTAGTATTTTAAAAACTAATTGGTAGAAATATAGTTCAAAGTGAGTACTAGAAGTTGTATAATTTTTTGTAATTTTTATTAAATATATATTTTTGTGATTTTTCAAAGTGAATGCATCTTAAAAATTGAATTACTAAGCATGTGTGTCACATAACTTGCACAAAAATAATAAAAAATAAATAAAAAAATCAATGTGTAAAGAATGAAGTGTAGAACAATGCTATATAATTTTTGAAAAAAAATGATAAGTTGATCAAAAGTTATAAATAAAAATCAATACATATGTATTTGAGGAATATAGAAACATTAGTAAAATAAATTAAAAATAAATAATGTTAATGTATTTCGAATTTAAAAAACTATGGTTAGAAAACTAAGAAGACGTGAAATTTTGGTGGTAAATTTATTCAATATCATTATACAATGTGTAAACTTGATGACATGCAAGTTGAGAAACTCTATTGAAGCTCAAAAATACATGAAATGGAGGAAAATTAACAATCCAAGCCTTCAAGATTGTCATCCAAACCTATTCTAGAGCAAAAAGGGTGGAAATAAATTGACTAAAAAACACGATCATTTTTTTAAAAACATAAAACACAATCACATTTCATGTTCCACAAAACGTAATCATTTGGTAGAACATGAAACTTGATGTTTTATAAAACAAAAAATGTGATCTCATTTCTTAAAACTAAATGCTCCCTCTCTCCCTTCATATTTATATCGGTCTTTCTCTATATCTCCCTCTCTGTCTCACTCTAACTATTTATTTATCTATCTCTACCTCTCCCTCTATTTATTTATCACTACCTATTTATGTTTATCTCCATGTCCTCTACTCTCTTCCTCTCTTTCTCTATCTCTCTATCCTCCCTTTGATCATGTCTTTATCCCTTCATCCCTCTTTGTCTCTCTTTATCATTTCTCTCTCCCTCGCTCCCTCCCTCTCCCTCTCTCCCTCTCTTCTCTCTCACCATTTATTTATGTTTCTCTCCCTCTCACTCTTTATCTCTCTATCTCACTCCCTCTCCCTCTTTATCTCTCACTCTTCCTCTCTTTATCCTTCTTTATCCTCCCTGTCTCTCTTTCTCTCCTATCCCTTTCGCTCTATCTCTTTCTATCTATCGAGTGACCCTATATAGACATCAATTCCATTTGCACCTGTCTAAGACCCCTATTTATACACATGTCATTTGCACTTGTCCAATACCCTTTTCTATACCACATTATGTCTTTTATTTGGTGAACCTAGCATACCATGTAAATGCGCCTTCACTTAATGGCGAAAGCGAAAGTGTCTGTTGTGTTGGGCGGGAGAAAATAGTCAAATGTGGGTTTGAATGGCACTCCTAGTGCGGTTGTGCCTACTGTTGTGGGTGATAAGGTGGATTGTGGGTTCCCTTCCTTAGCTCATGTTGCATTTGGTGGTGTGGCGTTGGGTGGGGTTCTACAGGTTTCGAATGGCCCAGGCTTGGGTGTGGATCCTTCTTCGGGAGTAGGGGCTCTCCCTATTCCGCTTGATATTTTGCAGGTCTTGGGCCAAGACGTGCACGTGGGTGACTACGTGGTTCTGAGCGGGTTTCCTGTGGTCAGTAAAGTGTTGCATCCTCCCTCTCCTCTTGTAGCTTCCTTTGCGGGTGCTATGCAAGGTGTGGCTAAGGGACCTCCTCCTTTATCCTTTGTTGGAATTCGTAAATCTTTCTCTGATGCTGCTCATACCCAGGCCCCGGCTAGGGTTCGTCCTTTTCCTTGTGCTTGGGCCTCTCTTGTTGTGGTATGTGGGCCTGAGGTTGTTGAGAATGAGAACTACTATGTGCGACAAGGTGTGCTTTGCATGTTTAATGGCTTGTGGCCCTCCCTTCCTGATCTACATGCTTGGGTTTCTGATTCCTAGAAGCCTATTGTCTCATAATAGATTGAGCTCTATCCTAGTGCTAAAGGTTTTTTCTTTGCTACTTTTTCTTCCCCAGAGGATCGTGACAGTGTTTTGGACAGGGTGTGGATGTGGGGTGTTCATTTGTTGTTCATTTGGCCTTGGTCTCACTCTTTCAATCCTCTTACGGAGCCTCTGAATATTAGACCTGTTTGGGTTCGACTGTCAAATCTCCCACTCCAGTTTTGGGAGAACTCTTGTTTTGAAGCTATTGGCAACGTTGTTGGTAGCTTTTTGAAGGTGGATTCTACATCTCGGGATCTTGGGCATACTACGGTGGCTCGTATTTTAGTCAATTTGGACATCTCCAAACCTCTCCATGGTGATATGGTTTTGATGGTGGAGGACAGACCTTAGTCGCAACTTTTGGACTATGAGGGGCTCCCTTTTTGGTGCATAAGATGTTTCTTTTTTGGTCACTTGGCTTCTGTTGCCCTCTTGCTCATCGCAAGAGTGTTGCTACTTGGTGGAAGAATGCTCTCTCAGACCATCTCACGATTGGTTCTCCCTCTTTGGATGATTCCTCTAAGGAGGGTGACCCTCCCCCTATTGCTCCCTTCGAGTCAGAGCCTCCCTTGGCTCCTCTTCCGACCAACCCTTCTGCGGATCCTTCTGATGTCATTGTGCCGCCAGTTCATGCCCGTCTCTCGTCAATTGTCTCTGTTGGTCCTTTGATCGCTCTTGTCTCCTTTTCTTCATTGTCGACTCCCTCACTGTGTGGTGGCTCCTTGCCTAAGGTGGTTGTTGTGGATCCACTCCTCTCGCCTCACTCGGTGGATTTTGATTCTAGGCCTTCCTGGTCGGTTGTGCTGAGAAAGAAGGGACTTCCCAAATCCATTGCCTCTTCATGGCCTCGGGTTTAGGGAGTCAGATTTGTCCCCTGTAGATCTAAGGTTGTTTAATCTTTTTCTATTGCCCTACAACTGTCAGTCAGCTATCTCTATTTGTTTCTAGTTCAATTGGTTTGAACTATCTTCCTTTGGCCCTCTAGGCCCTCTGTGTAAAGGGTATGACACCCTGTAAATGTTGCTTATCTTATCAAAAACATACCATGTAAATATAAATCTCTAATTTGAAATGTTAGATTAGTTCATAATTTGTTCCTTTCATTGTATATTAGCTTTTTGAGAACTTGTCTTGTGTATATTAGTGTATATTTTTTTATGTTCCTTTTTCATAGTATTTATTTTTCTAGTTTTATCTCTTTTAATCTCCTCTTTTGTTTCAATCCTTGGTTATTTTCTTTTTTTTTCATCCTTCTTGCATGTGCCTTTATCCTTATCACCTTACCCTTATTTGCACTATCCTAGTGTACATTTCCCACCCTATCTTTGATATCTACCTTAAATACCATGGCCTCCTCTTCTTCAATCTCTTCTAATAATAATTTATATGACCCTAATTTTTTCATAAACTATTTTCCACTCATTCTCATATTCTCACTTCCTAAAATGTACCTTGCCTCTCACTTCTACTAACCAAATTTTCTCTAGTCTCACCAATCATTTTTTCTTTCATTTCTTAAGCACTATCCTAATTCCGTTTCACTCCCTTCACCTTGCATTGTCTCCTAATTTTCCAATAATCAACATAAATACCCCTCTTAATGATGACATGACAGTTTCTTCTATATTGCATTCCTTATGCACTCCACTAGATCCAAATTCTTCTCTTTCTTGGAATTACTTACTCTCATAATATTACTAAGCCTAATGTACTTTCTTGTTTCCTTGATTCTTCGCCACTTACTCTCACTAAAATTTATAATTTATATGGCATCAATCCATCCATACACTCCACTCCTAAGATCCTAGAATAAGCTATTGTCAAAATTATTTTGGTGGCATTATTCTCTCTCTCTCTCTCTCTCTCTCTCTCTCTCTCTCTCTCTCTCTCTATATATATATATATATATAATCTCCCATTCCTCTCCTATCTCGATATGTCCCTCTCTATCTCTCCACCTCTCCTCCTTTTACTCTATCTTTCTATCTCTATATCTATCTATTTATCTCCCTCTCTACCTCTTTATATCTCACTATTTATTTATCTCTTTCTCCCTCTACTTTATTCTCACCCCTCTCTCCCCCTTCATCCATCCATGTCCCTCTATCCTCTCCCTTTGCCTCCCCCTCTCCCTCTCCTATCTCTCTCACCATTTTTTTTATTTTTCTCTCTATCTCACTCTCTTTCTCATCTCTATATCTCCCTCTCTTCATCTTTCACTATCCTCCATCTCTCTCCCTCTCCCTCTCCCTATCACACTCTCTCTCCCTCTCTTACTCTTTGTCTCTACCTCTCTATCCTAATAGAATATAAGTAATCATATTCTCAATCACATGGTCATTCATTAAACATAAACAAACTTCAATCATAATGCATAATAACGAGCAACAGGTTTTCACTCAATCCAAATTACATTGAGATTAGAAATGCATTATTTAAAGCAAGTCTATAGGAATGTTACGTCTTCTTGAAAACTGTGTTTTGAACCTACATCACTTAGCATTCCCCTTGATTTTTCCATCAATGTTCTATTCATTTAATTTTGTAATTCAAATTTGTTGTCATGTATATGGAGTTATCTTTTGCCTCGTTGTTCCACACTACTTACAAAACTATTCAATTTCATTTTAGTAAAACTCCCCACCATCATTTATTCTCAACATTTTTATCCTCTTCTATGTCTAATTTTCTATAACCCACCTTTAATTCACTAGGAAAACCTCATATTTATGTTTGAGGAAATATATCCATACTTTCTTGGAGAAATCATCTATAAAATAAGCATAATTTAAAAAAAAAATCTATTGACAAAACAAAGATGGATCCATACACATTACTATGCATCCATTGTGAAATCACATTTGGTCTTATAGCAATGGGGAACTTTACTTGATTTTGTTTACCATATACACAATTTAAATTAGAAATTCCTTTGGCAATACCTTTAGTGTACAAAGTGTGAAAGGCATTTTTCTTCGTTATTTCTCATTCTCTCATGCTAAAGCATTGTCTTCTCAACAAGTAACATATGTGTTCAAAACTCGGGAACAAAAGGGGTATTACCTCTATCACTTGCAATGCCTTCCTTATGCATAAGTAGTGTTCCAATGCAGACTCCTCTTGCTGATGGAAGTTCTCAGGTATTATGGCATAAGGTTGGACTGCCAGCATGGTTGAGGTAAGAGCACATATTATTGAGACTTGATGGATCAAATTAGATTATAAATATCCAAATAAATCAAGTCCATGCTAGTATATAATATATTAAAGATGTACCTTAAACCAAGCACATTATATGAGCATATTTAATTGATGCCATTATCTTTTATTGTTTCCATTCTGATTTTACACATCTTATTCTATAACAATAAATATGGAGTTCCAATGGGATTTACTATATCAACAAGAAAAATGTAAGCAACTAGTGAGGTTCAATGCAAGAAGCAACGCACAAATGTTGCAATTAATGTCGTAGAGATTGCGTACTATGCGCGTTCATGATAGACGTCGTATAGTTGAAACTGAAACCATTTGTTTTATTTTTCATTAAGTTAATATTGTATCTGGTAGAAATGCCTGTATTCCAATTGAGACTGCCTTATTTTGTTCATTCCTCTTGTACTGATTTTTTTCCTTATGTCTTCGATTCCTGTAAAATAAACCATACTTCATCATATGAATCAAAATCTTCAATGTCACGGTGAAACTTTAAAAGAAATATTGACTATGCACCAAACTCTTCAATGTCACGGTGAAACTTGAAAAGAAATATTGACTATGCACCAAAATTCCTACCCTCTCCCACCCTGGATTAGGGCAAACGCATCACTTAGATCCATCTGTCTTCACCCTGACCAATAAAGTACCCAAAGTTATAGTACGAGTAAAATGTACCTACACTCTCATCTTAAGCTTCCAACTCTTGCTTGGACTTCCATGTTGCTTTCCTAAACATCGTTGATAAGAGTACTGTAGAAAAATACTCATAGCACTAATATATTGGATCATTTTTATGTTGATAATACTCGAATGCAGAGGAATAAAAACAGGGCAATTATTTTATGGTTCCTACTTAACAAGCAACATATGAAGAATTTTGTATCATCCATGTTAAATTCCATAATTATTCTCTCAATTTGTAGTTGAATGATTAGGCATCAAGTATTGGTTCTGAATAGTGTTAATGCTTCACAAGTATCAACAATTGCACAACTGGTTCTTTATCTGACCAGTTGAATCAAAATATTCACCTGCACCATAAGACTGGTTATGTATCGTATGTTAAGTTTCCCTCAATACAACGATGATAATCGATTTGTAAGTAATATTCGTAGTGGATTAACTATGAAACTTGAAGTGAAGGTTAATAATGATAATACAATTAAAATAAGTTGGACATTTAAAGATCATAGTTTCAATATAACATAATAAAAAATATTTCATTAATAATACATCCATTGTTTTAAATAAAAACAGTTACGTGTTTATGAAAACTGGGATAAAATTATATGGAAAGTCATTACATCAGTAAAACATCATGAATATAACAGCCTGACAGCACAAGTGTATAGAATTTATAAACAAATAAAATTATTCATGGATTAACTGCAGCAAGTTTGAAGTTCACATTCAATCTTAGGTACTTAAGCCCAAAAACTGGGGACGGAGAGAGTCCACTGTCAGCAAGCAGAATATACTGCCCAGATTCTCAAATCATATTTTGGCACTGCAATTGTCTTCTCGTTCACATTGTTTAAGGAATTGAGATACAGAACCTACCTGTGTAATGGGTGGGTGGACCAAGAACTCTAAATCTAGAGTCTGCAATCGGATGGATCAACTATATCCCTGTAAGATATGAGCCCACTGCCTCTTATCAGACCAATTCAAAACTGACAAAAGGATCAATATGCCTGCACCTTATTCCTGAGCTTCTGAGGAAAGAGATTTAATAAGAATCACTACTAAAAAATAGCATTGCTGATCCAGTCCACATTTATTGATATTACAACCTAAATTATTGAGTCCAGTAGGCCAGTTTGCAAACTCATAGCTCATATTGAGCTCATTAATGGACTAGTCTACCAACACTGTAGCTTAGCAACAAAGCATCAAATAGTTGGGACAATGTAGCAGTCAATAATGAATGTGATGCTGTTGTATAAAGTGCCAGCTTCAGATCAGTGCAGGATTTCAAACACCCATGTAGTTCTGAAGTAACCCATTTACATTTGCTGTAATTGCTTCCTGCTTGAAAACATGTATTATCTATTTATAGAGAATTATAATAAAAGAGAATTCTTACTGTTATGTGGCATGCAATTTATATTTCGACAAACATAAGTGCTAGTCAGCTTCCCCACTGCAATTGCGAAACACAGTTTCTCTAAGTCTTGAATTATTTGCATTATATTGGACTATCATTACCACATTTGATTTCTGTTTCAGATTCACATTCTACATCATCAAACCCTTGACCAATAATTAATTAAATAGCATTCCTGATAAAATGTCGTTGAAATGTTAAAGTCCCAAAGGCCTGATTTACACTAGTGATACAAAAAGTTTATTTTCCAAATAGACAAGCTGCGACACTACCAGCAATTTAAGATGAGCACAAAATGCAAATTAATGTATATCAGATAAAGAAATGTTCATGCATAAGCTATCAGAAATTGAAATAGAAACTGTAAGAAAATCCACAAAAGTAAAATTAGGTCAAACTGGGGGAAGTATATACCTTGGGTAGATGTGGAATAGTTAATGATATGCCTCGGTTTCCTTGTAATGAAACTAAACCCATGCATGGGAGAACTTGGGACTTAGGCTGTTATCCATAAAATATCTAGTTGCTACATGCTTCATAAACAAATAATTATGTACATAATTACGCTTTTCTATTTTTAGCTGAGTGATGTATATGCTTATGACATCCCTGAAGCATTAAGTACTTCTTGAAACATTTCAATCATCAACTCCCTGTCAACATGCTGGAAAAATATGCTGAGGTCTTCTCTCACATCATAAATCTTCCCAAAATCAAACAGGTACTTCAAACACCCCTTCTTCAATTGGATTAGCTCGTAATTCCAGGCTACTTGAAGCCTTTCCAGAACATTTTTAGAATCTATATCCTCCAAAAGGCTCTCTTCACATGCTTCTTTCAAGTCCCCAATATCAAACTTCTCAGAAGCCCTAAGCAAAGCTATCCTGTGCTCTTGAAAGTCCTCATATTTGATGCCTCCATAAAGGTAGCTTAAGAGAGCCATGCAAGCTTCTACAGAAATATCTTCAATGTTAATTATTGATGATACTTTACATTTAAAGTCTTCCGATAGCATCCCTTCAAATACAGTGGACCTTTCTGCTAGAATGGCCCGATGTGCTCTAACAGTACCATTAGCAGTGTTTATTGTAACATCGGCATGAAGTCCATCATTCAGCATACGAGACAGGCATGCTAGTGTACCCTTTATTGCTTGATTTCGCATGATTCCTTCATTCGGCCATATAGAAGAAGGCTCACCCCCCTTCATCGAGAGTCATTAAAAATCACATTATGAGGATATTAGAGAAGTACGGTTAGAAGTTTCTACATCACATCAAAGCCCACATAAAGTGAGAAATGGCAATTTTAGGAACTGAAAATTGTTACAATTCTTACATTAATTGAAGCAACTTTTAGATCTAGAAATTCCACATCAATGATAAACCTTCCATGAAAAGCAATCTCTACTGCCCACACAAAATCCTCGCTGCTTCGAAGTAACCTGTCATGAACTGCATCAACTGAATGAGCAGAAGATAAGGAAAAGGAAAAGCACTAAACAGAAAAGCTACTTTACCAACTTTCATTTTTAAATAACAGGACAGTGTCAACAGTTTCTAGAACTTTGAAAAACCCATAACAATTTTTCTGTAACTTCCAAAATTGTTATGGAAAGACACAGATATTACCAGCTTTAAAATTAGATGAAGGCAAGAAAAATATTTATGTCCAAAAATTTCAAGATGTTAGAACAGATAATATCCATGATCTAGTTTACCCTAACCAAGATTATCGAGAAATGGTCTTCAGCTACTCCACTCCATTA